>JAMQGT020013020.1:0-57341 GCA_024447675.2 Pterophyllum scalare | reverse complement strand
GTTATGTCCCTGTTCTTGGTTCAGTTACGTATTGTTGCAGGTTTTGTAGCGAGATTCATTTTCAGCAGGGACCTTGTAGCAATAAGGACAGAACATTAATAGTGGTCTGGACAACCCTGGAAATAAATCTGGTACTTGAAATGGTCCAAGATATAAAAAAATCACTGAGGTGATAAAATCAAATAAACAAAAAGATTCTTTAAAAAAACGCAGGAAACATCAGGCTACCCACCTGAGGTATCAGATGATAAGAGTAGAGAACATTACAGAGACTGTGAAACTAGCCAAGATATTTTAATAGATGCTAATCATCCATCCATCCATCTTCTTTCGCTTACCCGGGGCCGGGTCGTTGGGGGCAGCAGCCTATACAGAGAAGCTCAGGCCTCTCTCTCTTAAGCCACCTCCTTCAGCTCATCTGGGGAGACCCCAAGGTGGTGCCAGGCCAGCCGAGACATATAATCTCTCCAGCGTGTCCTGGGTCTGCCCTGGGACCTCCTCCTGGCAGGACATGCCCGGAGCACCTCACCCAAGAGGCATCCAAGAGGCATCCTAATCAGATGCCTCAACCGGCTCCTTTTGATGTTAGTCAAGTTAAATTTAATTCAGCAAAAAGACAAGTAGCACAACTGTGTCTCAGCTTCTGTGCTAAGTTTGCTCAGAGAATGTAAACAAAGCAAATTGGTCACTGAGCCTGAGGAATTTTTCAACGTTATGTTTTCAGAGAAATATGAAGTTAAATATGTCTCCTTTGTGAGTGGCTCTGATTCAGTGGCGTTATGGGGGCCTCTGCATTTCACCTCCCAACCCAACAGACAACATTTTTATAGCAGCTTTACAGTCATTTGGATCAGCTCAAGGATAGAGTATTCTTTATGATACCGGTAGTTGAACTAGTCACTGGTCTGATTCGGAAATTTGGAAAGAAATCTGATTTTTAAAAAACAGAAAATGTTCTTTATCTGTTTGAATGAAATGCAGCTAAATTCAGGACAGACGGGTATCAGACAAGAAGCTGAAAATTATTTGGATTGGGAAATGAGGGAGATTCTGGATCAGAATGGATTACCAGCCGGTGAGAAGATTAAAACTATAGTATGCTTATTCTTCAAAAACAAAAGGAAGCTGAAACCAGAGAAAAAACCCTTAATCTTCACCAAGAGCCTGAGACAAGAAACGAATCCGAGACAGAACGAAAGGATGAAAATCCCATCCTAATGGAAGTGATAGACAACATAACTTCTCGTTTTAAGAAAGATACTGACTATATTGGATAGTGAATTCATGTATAAGAATGACCCTGTCACAGGAAGTCTGGATTTAATGATATTTTTATCAGCCTCCATAAGAGCAAACAAATCCAGAGGCCTGTAGGATAGGATGTGTTTTCGAAAGCGCTTTTGGAGGATAATCTTGCTTTACAGTTTTTGGAGGATAATCTTTCTATACAGAAAGCGCACACACTGGTACAATACCAGTCAAAAGTTTGGACAAAACTTTGACTGGTACTGTACATATTCCAGGGGATATCCAAAAGAGCCAAAAAAGGTGGCATAAAAAGTGTAGACTATGAGCATTGCTGTGTGTGGTAAGGGGGTTCTGAATAATATTTCTAGCCTTAAATTACCATTGACAATAGGAGCTAAGGCCTGAGTGTCTCCAGCAGGGTTTTGATTAAAAACAAATAAGGCCTAACTTCATTTGAAGTCATTTTGGTTGATGCAGACAGGTCAGTCTTTTAACTGTTGTCCAGTTGCCATATAAATACTGTAAAACCTCTCTGACTGGTCATTATCAAAATGCAGGTGAGAAGCTTTTACAGATATTTGCCCTTAAAGGAGACATTTTCATGCAAAATCCACTTTTTTAGCCCTTAAATACATTTTGTTGTGTACTTTGAGTGTGTAGAAGTGCAGGAAATTTAAATGCATTCTGTCCCGGTGCTGCGTAGATATCTTTATATTCTTTTTGGGTTATAATTTTCAGTCTGTTCAGTTGTCTCTATTTCCTGTTGTGTTTTCTTATCTGTTACATCACAGTATTTGCTGTGGAACTGCTAAACAAGGGCATGGACATCCGGCTTACCGATTTCGTGAATCCGCCATTTTTTTCTCACAGCGATTTTGTAATCCAAGTTCAGTTATGCCAAAGTCCCCCCCCCTTTGAAGTTCCTGTTTCTCTACCAGTAGATAATCATATTGCTGCCATCAAACTACAGAAATGGCTGAACAGGGTGGAGTAGAACGCTCTGCAACCTGGAGGGGGGCGGGGCATGAAATGTCTCATTCACAATTAAAGAGACCGCACCAAAACAAGCTGCTCTGAGACGCACGTCAAGAAAGGTGTAAAAGAGGGGGGTCTGTGGAGCTACAATAACATGGAATTCAGACCAAAGCATTGCAGTTCTGCTTTATATAGACCACAAGTGAATGATTTATATATGAAAAGGAAGGATTTAAAAGCATGAGACATGCCCTTTAAATCACATCTCCCTGTAAATGCCCATCACCGTGGTTCACCACCCCCCAAGCAGCCTTGTGGCATCTTATATGTTTCTTATATGGTTCTTATGAGCCATGGATTTAAGGAGTGTAACTCATTAAGGGGTTAGTTCTGACCTTGCCTCTTTATTTCACTGATAGCTTTTATTGTAGCTGCTTGTCAGTGAAGTGGCCTCATGTGTTACTTGGTTTCTATTTGTAGCAGTCTGGGCATGGTTGTTTTAGAATGTTTTCTATGCTTGTGATTCTAGGCTCAGTTTCTTTTCTTTTCTGTCTGTTCACCAATTATGAAAATGGAGTTTGATTTGGAAGATTCTGTGACTCAGCCGAGCATTGAGGAGTTTAATCGCTACGTCGAGGAGCCTGTGTCCTGCGTCAGTTGGAGTTAGAAGTTAAGATGCACCAGCTCACAGAAAAAGAGCTTGCACATGAAGCTCTACTTAGAGAAGAGAGTATGAGTTTCAGATCTGTGGAATGGAGGAAGAAAATAATTTGTCCTGTCTCTCTCCCTGCCAGAGGTTTCTTCCTGTTAAAAGGAAGGTTTTCCTCCCCACCATCACCAAGTGCTTGAAGGGGGTTGTTCTGAGTCTTGGGTTTTCTCTGTAATTATTGCATGGTTTTTACTTTACAATATAAAGCCCTTTGAGACGAATGTTTGTTGTAATTTGGCACTAAAAATGGAATTGAATTGATGCTCTTGCTTTTTTGGATCCTGGTAAATTTGACATGAGCAAATGCATTTGTCTGACACCACCATTCTTTGACAAGGATGTGGATAAGTATTTTGAATGGGCGGCTAAGACACTGGATTGGCCGACAGATTTGTGGCTTTTGTTATTGCAGTCTGTGTCCATGGGTAAAGCACAGGAGATCTGTACTTCTCTTTCACCTGAATGGAGCCTAAATTATGGAAGGGTGAAGACTTTGGTCCTCAAGACATATGAGCTCAGACATGAGAAAGAGTTAGTTTTTCATCACTGGTGTTCAGCACAGGAAGTTAAATTCTCTGGGTTTCCTAGCCAGCATGTCAACATTTGAGGGGAGCATAACGTAAAACCCCTCACTAGAAGATTGATTCATTGTGTAATGTTGACATGGAGAAGAAATTGCTGTTTTTATACATTTTAAGGTCACTAGCCTTGACGCAGCTGTTAAATTTAGAAAGCCACTTTTTCCAATGGGCAAAGAAAGAGGTGTTCCCCTTCTGTTCATGCTTACTGAGAATTTCTTTCACCTGATAAATCTTGTCTTTAGCCACTTTGACTTTTTGTAACTCTTGCTCATAAAATGTCAGAGTCAGCTGTAATTTAGGAAGTAAAGTTTAGTGATCACAAAGTGCTTTACAGCATAAAATAAGATACAACAATTTACATGATAACCTGCATCACTCGTTACTTGTGTTGAAAGCTTGGTTTTCATGAACAGTGTGCTCAGTTGAGCCGCCCAGTGTCTCTTCTGCTAAAGGTGAAAAGGAAGGAAGAATACAAACATTTTGAGAATTCAGCTGGTGACAATTACGGTGGCGGTATACATGATTCTGGGAATCTTGCAAAGCAAAACTACTATTCCAACCATCCTTATCTGCAGGACAGGGCAAGCTGCTGTCTGGTTGGTCGGTCTCTTCTGGTTCTCTATTGCAGTCATGTCAGCAGAGGAGGAAAGTGGCTGCGTGTGTTTATTTAAGCACAGTTTAGATACTCTTATACTTCACTTTCATTTCCATGTTACATTGCATAAAATCCTTTACACAGATACCATATGGTCTTCTTTACAAATATTTTGCATAAGGTTGTCACATACTGCTGCGGCAAGCAAGGCAGAGGACCCCAATGCAAGACTCTTGAGGCTCAAACTATGCTTAACTTAAACTTTATTAAATAAACTCAAAATACCAAAAGTTGGACAGGAGCCAGCTACACAAGAAAACACAAAAACTTGAACTGTGACAGACAGACAGACAGACAGACAGACAGACAGACAGACAGACACACACACACAGTAGTAGCCAACATTCAGGGCTAGGCAGACAAGGACGCAACCAAGCACTAAGACAAGCAGACAATAAATACACAAGGGCTAATGAGGGGAGTGACAACAGGTGGGATCACAGCTGAACATAATTTCAGAGACGAGATCTATCTATCTATCTATCTATCTATCTATCTATCTATCTATCTATCTATCTATCTATCTATCTATTAACTGAATGTCTTTACTGTTGCTACCAGGTATGTTGCATCAGAGTTTAATAATTAATACATTTGCTGCTTCCCCAACTCACTAGTCTTTAATGGGAGAAATATTGATCATATTATGAATTTCTTTCTTTCTTTTTTTTTCTTTTTTTTTTTTTGTTGTTAAATCTACATTCTTGGACATGTTGCACTTTCTATTCTCTTTAAATAACTGCAGGTTGTCACCATGTCTATTATACTGGAATCTCAAAGGCTCCCTATTTACATACAAAACTGCAATTATTCTTCCATAGCTCCCTGTGCTTTGTTTTTCTTAAATGTATTTGTACTCGTTCTCTCTTTCTGGAAAATGAATGTCTTTGGTTTATTTTATTTGTGTACCAAAGGCCAAAGGTCACAGAGAGCTGGTCTTGGTGAAGCAGGCAAACTACAGCCTTTTTTGCCTTCACTCTGGTTACCTGTGCGCAAAGCAAAGCACTTTGTCCTCTTGTGGGCTTCTGGCGACTGCTTCCTTCATTTCTAGGTACAATAAAAAAACAAAAGTAAACATCTGGTTGAATGATGTACTGTCTCTATTCTCTCTAGTGTAGTTTGATAATGAGATTTTTGTGAAATTAAAAGAAATATTGGGAAAGAGAAAGGGGGAATGAGATCCAGCAAATAGTCTGGCTTCTTGGGAATCAAACCAGACTCGTTGCATGTGGTATTTGTGCTTTTGTACACCTAAAAGGATATTTAAATACCCCCCCCAACACATTTGATGTTAGTCACTGATATATGACTAAAATAAGCTATAAGGTGAATGTAAAAATAAAACTACAGAAAGTCAAATAGGCATGAATTTAAGGCTGATGTGATAAGGATTTGGGTATCTGACTAAGACAGGTGAGGTGTTTTCTACATGTCCTACTGAGGTCATGGCCTTCAGCCAGCTTGGGAACATTTTGGGCTTCCTGCTGGCCTGTGGTATAACATCTATGGAATAATATGGAAAACCACTTTCTTCTCAAACTGTTGCACTCACAACATGGACCTGCATGACTGGCAGAAAGTGGACATATGGATTGGTGCACAGTAGCTATTCCACGGAAGTTAGTATTCAGTAATGTCATAGTGCATAAATTTAGTACATCGAATCCAAGTGGGACCACAAGAAGATCAGCCTAAATCAGGACTGCTAATTATTTTATTCTGTTATCTAATATTTAACCTAATGTACCATTGGGTTAAAGGACCAAGCAAGGTTCTCTTTATTTTTATTTATTTTTTATTTCAACCTTTATTTAACCAGGCAAACAGATTAAGAACAATTTCTTATTTACAACACATTTTTTGTAGTGTGTAGTGAGAGCTACAGTCTCAAAGATAGACAAATGATAGTTAAGTCCGGCTTTTATAAACACTTTTCCAATATGTTTTTTTTTACTGAATGCTAAGGTAACAGCTGAGGTGGAGGAATGAGATCACTGTAATGTGTTTGTCAGTCTGTTAGTCTTTTGCAGACTCACACATCATAGAAGTGTGGACTGCCGGCCTTGATGGAGGATGTGCTGTCAGAGTGCCCTTCTAATTTTTGAGAGACGAAGGAAAATTAATTCACTAGATAATTCATCATGTTCACTCCATATTGCATGAGATGCCAGCATATTAAAGAAGCGAGATTTTTGCCATTTGATTAAAAGTTGGAATTAAAAAAAAAAACAACTACAAAAACATCCTTATTTTGATTCACACTCTGATCTGAACAGTACATTATTCTCGTTCCGGCTTGTAGTTGCTCATTTACACCCACACAATGAGTGACAGCTTATTATGAAAAGTGTTGTGGATATGGTGCTTCACTGGAACACAACAGCATGAACTTCTGGACTGGGTCCAGGACCTCATCTCTATCATTCCACCCAGCAGGAGGACAGTCATTGTGTGCCTAATTAATATGTGCGAGTATATAACTAAACGAGCTACGAGATTTTGAAATAATCTCTTTCATCTATTTGTGGCAGAGCTTTACTGGAGAAAAAAAATTATTTTATTTCATTTGAACACAGGATAGTTATGAGTAATAGACTGATTGATTAGTAGTCTGGCACATACCTCTTTTCTTCTCTATTTAAAAATATAGTATTGACCAACACATTTCCAAACAGCCATTTAGGTTGCTAGTATATGACAGATATTTTTCCAGCATTTAGACTTAGAGACAAAAACAGTTTGATCAGGTTTAGGGAATGATTGAGGTTTTGAATAGGATGCACAATCTTTGCCATATTCACAACAATAAAAACTATGGACAGTTGCCTTTAAACTGTGAATAAACATCAGTCATCCTACACTGTTTTTCTTTACCCATCAATCATCCTAATTCCTCCTGTACTATAGCATCACCTCACTTCTCTCTTCACTCCTGACATAATTACTACTGTAACTACAAGGGGCTTTGAACTTAAAGATACAGGTATGCTGTTAGTATTACTGCTTGGAACTAGGGCTGTGGATGGTCAGTCTGAACAGGATCATAATTCATAATTATGTTTTGAAGTCAATATATTTTCTCTCAGTCCTGTGATAAACTAGAGACATAGTTCAGGTGTACTCCATCACTTGCACTGTGACAGGTGTGATAGGGTTGCTCCCTGCAACCTGTTATCTTTGGCATTTCCTCCAGTAATTTTTAATAACTACACCTAATCAAACAGTGAATGAAACACACTTCAGTGTAAAACAAATGAGATGTAACTAAGTAAAAACAGTTTAACACTCATACTCCTGAGTATGCAGTATCTGGTCAGTTCTTTAATGGGCCATTTGTTTTCCTAATAACTGCATTTAGAGTTAGTTTGCATTTCTGCCAATAAGTTGGGCTCATTTCTGGTGGGTCTTTGTCTTTTCTTTGCCACAATTCTGTTTATAAGTTTACAGAATTTCTAGGTGTGCCAGGTGGAGTCTTCTGAGGCTCATCGCTGCTTCAGGATATTGTCTTTGCTTTAGCCAGTGATGCAGTTCTTTTGGCTTCATCAGGTGGAGACCTCCAGCTCACACTAGGGTGTTCACAGCCAAGCAGGAACAGGCAGAAATGAGAATTAGCACTTCCAAGTCTTAGGCCATGGTTCTTAGCTGGAAAAAGCCCACTCTGGGTCTGCCCCAGTGGAAAGAGTTTAAATATCTCAGGAGTTTGTTCACAAGTGAGGAGAGGGGACTGGGAGAGTGCTCTGTCTGCAGTGATACTGCAACGACACTTTACTGATTTGTTGTGGTGAAAAGAGCTTAGCATGAAAGCAAGTCTGTTGATTTATTGGTTCAATTCAGGTAAATTTTATTTATATCATGACAAATCACAACAGTCGCTTCAAGGCAGTTTATATTGTAAGGTTAAGACCATACAATAATACAGAGAAAACTCAAACAGTCAATACAACCCCCCATGAGCAAGCACTTGGCAACAGTGGGAAGGAAAAACTCCCTTTTAACAGGAAGTAACCTCCTGCAGAACCAGGCTCAGGGAGGGGCAGTCATCTGCTGTGACTGGTTGTGGGTAAGGGGAGACGGGACAAAAGACACACTGTCAATCTACATTCCTACCCTCACTTATGCCTATGGGCTATGGCTAGTGGCCAAAAGAACAAGAGGTAGAAATAAGTTTCCTTCAAAGGGTGGCTGAGCGTTCCCTGAGGGACAGGGTGAGGAGCGCAGCCATTCAAAAGGAGCTCAGACTAGAGCTGCTACTCCTCCATATCTAAAGGAGCCAGTTAAGGTGGGTTGAGCATTCTGAGGTGAGGTGTTTTGGGCCACAGAGAGGAAGCTCCTGAGCAGACCCAGGACGTACTGGACAGATTATATCATATTCTCACCTACCTCTTTGTTGGAAGATGTTTTGTTGAAGAGATGATATGGTTTAGTCAGTATATTAGTCACAAGCCCAGTAAAGCTAGTTCCTGGAATAGGGATGCTAGCAGTTAGTCTAGGGATAGTGGCTAGGTCATGGATGCTAGTCAATAGTCAACCCTCTCCATGTGCCAAACTGTCTTAGCAGGACACTAAAACCCTAGTCCAGGTGGCAGGGAAGCACCTTGGTGGCGGTTCTGCGACCGCTGGTGCATGAGAGAGTGCTTGTTTTTATTCTCTCAGCACCTGCACCTGTAATAGTGTGTATATGCATTTATTTTCTACTTTTTGTAAGTGCAGACTGTTTACCATTTACTTACATATATGAATGCTAGATGCTGGCCTAGGTATGCCTGTCACTAACCTAAGAACACATTTGTGTATTAAATGGCTCACCAAGTAAAAAGCTGATCTGGATTGGCGTTCTAAAAAAGACGTTTTCCCATGTTGACTGCCAGCCTGTCCGTCGAAATCAGTTGCCGGCTCCTCCAGCTTCTCTGCAGTCTTATTTTTGGCACACCCCCATTCAATATGTGTATTGTATAATTATGTAGATCTCTTCATTTTTCAACCAACCTCATGCCAATGAATACCTTTCACATGTTTGCTCAAAACCAGCTGTTAATTTTAGTCCATCCTGTTTTCTTTTAAACGTTATGAAGCCTTTCATCATCTTTATTTTAAGTAATTTATGACATTTTCTTGCACAAACTATTGTAGTGTTTGATTAACTCAGTGATTATTGATGCTTTCTATCCAAGTTAAGGTTCACACAGTAGAGATGTGAGAGTTGAGTTACATAGTCAGCAGCCCTCCTGTTATTTCATCCTAAGCTTCAGAGGATAATTATCCACTGCTGTATAAGCCTGAGGTTGACTATGTTTAGTGGCTTACAATCTTGAGTATAGTTAGGCTCTGCCTTTTCTTCCGTCGCCCTTTATTTCATTTTTTTGTCCCCTCTCTCTTTCTGTTGAGCCCATCTGCTACTGTAGCTACACATGAATTTTTAATGTCTTTGCCCCCGAGCTGTGTAGTGTCAACAGAACATTGCTGCTGTGTGAAAAGCTTTCCTTCAGCTTTCTGAGCTTTATGTCTTCACTTGAGGTTAAAGTTTATGCTTTATGTGCCACTGGTGTTTAATTACTCTCAGGCACAGACATCCATTAAGCACACTGTGTGTTATTCAGAGCACAGTCGCCTTCCTCCCCATTCTTATAGCTTTATTTCTAACAAGACTGCAGAGGCAGCCTGCCTGCTTGCTACAGTGCTCAGACATCTTAAAGAACCACAGGGACGTTGTTCACTGCCCTGCAGCCTTTTTCCTCTTATTAACATTCAACTTTAGGCACAACCTAGGTTGTAATGTTGGACTGTTGTTGCATCAAGGAGGCAGAAACACCTGCCTTCACAGAACCAGTATGCCTTAATCATCTTCCTCTGTGGGTTTACACTAAAATAGAAAGTGATTATTTTATAAATTACTGAGTGGTTGAATAATAAATCAATACTCCGGCTGTATGACAAGCCCTTTAATGTCGATATGACAGCACAGTGGAAAAAAGGATTAAAACTGTGTCTCCACAGTTGCGATTGATTGTGTGTCTGTGTGTGCACACACAGAGGCTCATACATTCTCATCTTAAGTTTGTTTATGGGTCTGGAATAGAATTTTCTTGAAGGCCCTTCTGAAGTCTCGGTTAAAAATAGTGTAGATGATGGGGTTCAGGCAGCTGTTGCAGTAGCCAATCCAGAAAAAAAGGTCGAAGAGAGTGTCGGGGATGATGCAGTTCTCTCTGCAGACAGCATGGAGACTGTAAGTGAAGAAAAATGGAAACCAGCAGAGGACAAATACACCCATCACCACTGCCAGAACAAATGTAAAGCGCTTCTCCCTCATTTGTGCCACTTTATTTTTGGATTGAGACATGTGTCTGCTACGGAGAGGCACCGGAGACGGGAGGAGGAAATGGTTAGAGCAGTGGTCCGATGATGTCCATGATATTGAGGCGCAGGAAGGAGGGGGAAGAGAAGGAGGTGGTTTTAAACTGTTTGCTGTTCCCTCAGCGTCCTTTCCCTCGTCTGTTTTCCCCCTCCCACCACCTCTCCTGGGGAAACGGAGAGATGAGGAAAATGACAGGGATGTTTTCATATCACCCTCACAGCTCTTTTCCTCTAAGTCAATATCATCCAGCTCTCCTCTCCTGTGACTGCAGCTGTTGCTGTTGATGTTGGAGGAGCTGTGTCGGGCAGAAGGCCGTGGGCTGTCCAGTTCATACTGAGGACAGCCCTGTCTTTGGCAAATCCTGGAAGTGCCCACAAAGCATGTCTCAGACTGTGATGGCTGCCGCTCCATCACATTCTTTGCCACGAACACAGTGGAGGCTCTCTGCTTGGCAACGCGGTATATCTTACAGTAAACGAGTATCATGATGACTCCCGGTGCAAAGAAGGACACCAAGCAGGAGGAGAGGATGTACCATGTCTGGTTATTGAGAAGACACTCCTGTGTGAGTGTGTCATTCTCCTGGTACGTCTCCAAATCGTCTTTATGGGTCATGAGGAGCGGTGGGGACGAGATGACAATAGATATGAGCCACACAATGCTGATCATTGTTTTGATCCGCCTGGGAGTCCGTTTGCGGTTGTAGCTCACCGCTTTAGTGACGGACCAGTAGCGGTCGAGGCTGATGGCACAGAGGTGGACAATGGAGGAAGTGCAAAAGAGTACGTCCAGAGCCAGGTAGAAGGAGCACCAGGTGGAACCAAAGTACCAGTAGCCCATGACCTGGAAAGAGGAGAAAGCAATTAAGATATGTTAATAATTCAAGAAGTCAAGGAAAAGGGTTTATTTCTCAATTAGCTTCTTTCAGTGAGGGAGGGAATTGCCTAAAAGGTTATTTCACCACATTCTAAATATTCTGTCAATATCTTATTACTGTCACACTGGCTGCTGCTCTGCTGTGTTTGCTCTGGGGGATCTTGCAGTGGGTGCTGCTGTGGTTTCTTTCTAGCCAATTTCAAAATTATGTAAGTCAGCAATCTTTTCTCAGCTGCAAGAAATATTCATCAAATCCCCCCACAGCTTGTGCTAGCACCAGAGTCCTTTGCGCTGAAAATGAAGTCTGTCCAGACAGACCTTTTCATCTACAGTACATCAATGTTTCATCTACTTTTTTATCGACATTTCATGCACTTTTTCTTTTCATCACCTGCTTGGCAAAGAAGAAGTACATACTATCCTGTTGCACTCCCAGTTTATGTTGTTAGAGGTGTGAAATTAGGCTGAATTTCAAATGAGGGTTGGAATGGAATTATTGCCTTTATTGGGTTTTTATCTGCTGAAACAATCTGGTGATCAACACACAATCATCAACAGCAAATACTAAAACAAGGCCTACAATTCTTATTTGACAAGGTTAAAAATGTTGCTGCTGGTGTTGTTATATATATATATAACAATATAACAATTATAACAATATAAATAATAATATAACATATATATGTTGATGTTGCAGGTTATAATAACAGAATATGCCATAAGCTTTATTTGTTGTGTAGCGACTATTTAAGTTTTTCTTTTTCCTTTTGGTGACTTAGCCTAACCAAATAGCAAGGAGAATAGTAAGATAAATGAAAAAAAGCCAAAATCAGATGAATGGATGGATGGATGGATGGATGGATGGATGGATGGATGGATGGATGGATGGATGGATGGATGGATGGATGGATGGATGGATGGATGGGGTTTCTGTCTTGTGTTCAGGAGCTCAGTAAATCAGTATCACAGCAATGTTGCAGGGTTGTTTTTTTTTACTTAGAACATCTTACTGCTGTAATTTGGCATTCCAACCAGCATCTCTACAGCTCTAATGCTGGCTTCAAGAAAAGATACAAACAGTTATGAAGATCAGCATTAAAGCAACCACTGATACATTTAGACGTTGGCTGAGATGGATGCACAGTGTTTCTCCCATTTAGAGTCTATTTATGGCTGTCTCTCCAGTGAGTCTTTCATCCTATTGAAAGATGCCAATTCCAACAGCGATCTGCGGCATCCATCAGTATAGAAACACAAAGAGTTCTCGCTGGTTAGCAGTGACTTAAATTTCAAAATAATGGTTTTGCATTAAATTGTTAAATATAGACTAAATATTATGGCTCCCCATGTTAATGTTACTACAGAGTGTAGTTTCTTCATCTCTTTGTCAGAGCACCTGGTACAATGAATTATAATTCCACCATTATTCCTTTAACTGGAAAATAGGGCAAGCAGACAGGACTTGGTAAGAACTAGTTAAAGTGTAACCAGATAAGTAAAAAGTCTTAAGAAGCTAGATGACCCAAAGTACCAGAATGATGTTGGGAGTGTGAATAAAAAGCTTTCCTACAGAAAAAAAAGAAACCTAAAGCTCAGCTAGAGCAGAAAAGAATAGAAAGTATTACAGATGTGAGACAATCACTAACATGTAGTGTAGAGGAGAATATCAGAGTTGAATCAGCACCTATACATCAAATAGGTGCTTACAGATTTCAGCAAGAGAAACAAATTAATAAAACTGTCCAGAATTCACTTTTGTTTTAACAAGCCAAGATGTTGACAGTCTAATTTTCACACATTTTTATACAGACAGAGAGAGAGAGCAAGAGAGATTCTTTCATCCTTTCATTACTTAGTAAGATGTTCAAATTAATTTAATGTTACTCAAGACAAATAAGTCTTCAGTGTGAAAAATGAACATTTCTCCAAATCAGCACTGAAAAGGCTTTCCCTTTCAGTTATTCAGATATTTCAGAGGTTGTACTAGGAAGCATTTTTGTTTTTATTTTAATGTAATGATTTGCAAATCTCATAAACTCACATTTTGTTCACAATAAAATATAAGGAAAAACATACTGAATATTTAAATTTAACATTTTACTATTTCATGAATATTTTTAGCTCATTTTAGGGACAGGGACAACAATAGGCTGAAAAAAAAGTGGTACTAAACAGAAACAGCTGGAGGAACATTTAGCATGGGCTCAGCAATGCTTCCAGAAACCACTGTCATGCCATGCCATCCACAAATGCAGGTTAAAGCGCTATCATGCAAAGAAGAACCCATATGTGAGCATGATCCAGGAACACTGCAGTCTTCTCTGTGCCAAAGCTCTTTTAAAATGGACTGAAGCAAAGTGGAAAACTGTTCTGTGGTCAGACAAATCAAAAGTTGAAATGGTTTTTGGAAAATATGGATGCCTGGATGAGAGGGACCAGCTTGTTATCAGCGCTCAGTTCAAAAGCGTGCAGCTCTGATGGTGTCGGGGTGTATTAGTGCCTGGAAAGGCACCATCAACACTGAAATGTACAGGCTTTAGAGCATCATATGCTCCCATCTAGGTGATGTCTTTTTCCAGTGAGCATTTACATATTTCAGCAAGATAATGCTAAACCTCTTACTGCAGATGTTAAAACAGTATGACTTTGTAGTGATGAAATGACAAAAAAGACCCAGGACTGTTGAATCGTATATCAGACAAGAATGGGTCAACATCCTCTCCCAAAAGTCCAGCAGCTGGTCTCCTCAATTTCCAGACATTTACAAACTGTTGTTCAAAGAAGAGTTGGTGCCACAGAGTGGTAAACATGGCCCTGTCCCAACTTTTTTTGAGATGTGGTGCTGCTATTAATTTCAAAATGGCCTTTATTAATCTTGAAATTGTACATTTTCTCAATTAAAACATCTGATATATTTTCTATTTTTTATTGTGAATAACATATGGGTTCATGAGTTTTGCAAATTCTTACATTCTGTTTTTATTGCATTTTACGAAGCAACTCACTTTTTTGTAGTTGGGTTTGTAACATGAATGAAAGTCCACACTACCAGCACCAAAAATAATGATGTTAAAACATTTACCTAAAGTTATACACCTCATAATGTGCCCACAATCAGAATATATTGACCAAATGATTGGAATTGGGCTCCAGTGATTTATTTGCTAGACAACAGACCATTGCAACATAACACAGACAATAACAACACGATTAAATTTTTCCAAACGCTTGAAAGCATTAAGAGTTCCTTTCACTGGAGTGAGGGGGCCAAGCCCAACTCCTGAAGGACAACCCCTCACCATAATCCCCCCTCTACCAGGGGTGGCTGTCGCTCAGGAGGTAGAGCAGGTCATCTACTAATAGGTCAGTTCAGTCCCTGGCTGCTCCAGTCTGCATGCCAAAGTATCCTTGGGCAAAAGACTTAACCCCAAGTTGCTCTCCGATGTGTTCATTGGAGTGTGAATGTGTGTGAATAAAGAAAGCACTTAGGTATGGAAAAAGTGGTTGTATGAATGGGTGTGAAGGGGTGAATGAGGCATGTTGTATAAAGCACTGAGTGTTCAAGTAGAGTAGAAAAGCTCTATAGAAGAACAAGTCCTTTAATCTTTAAACTTGGCACAGTACCATTCTCCTGGGAACCACCAAACCCAGACTCGTCTATTGGATTGCAAGAAGGAGAAGCATGATTCGTCGCTCCAGAGAACACATCTCCACTACTCTAGAGCAGTGGTTCCCAAAGTGTGGGTCCACGACCCAGTAGGGGGCCGCAAAGGTACTGCAGGGGGGCCGCAGTAATAACAGAAATTCTGTTTGAAATTACTCAAGTATGTATAGTTACATGTTTATATAAAGGTATTTCTTTATGTAAAAACTGAACTAAAACTGGTAAAAGGAGCTGGTTAGGTTTTGATATTATTTATTACTCTAACCTAAATTTACTGCTCTTGTATTGAAGTTTGTGTCCCAGTGGCAGGTGGGTCACATCTTGGCATTAGCTCTTTACATATGACTGGGTAGTACAAGCTATTTATAGCCAACAGTCTGTGTTTATGCTTTTTTTAATCAAATTTTCAAGGAAATTTGTGTAGAGGGAGAAGAGCAGAGGACAGATGTCACATCCCTGTGGGGCACCAGTGCTGATTTTCCAGGTGCTGGATATGATTGTCCCTAGTCTGACTTCCTATTTCCTGTCTGTCAGAAAGTTTGTGAGCCACTGACATATGGAGGCTGGTGACCCCTGTTCACTAATGAAAGCTCCAACAATGTCAGAACTGGACCACAGAGCAGTGAAAGATGGTAGCCTGGCCTGACGAATCACATTTTTTTTATATCACATGGATGGCCGGGTAGATGAATGTCAATTACTGGGGAACTCCTGACACCAGGATGCACTATCAGGAGAAGGGAAGCTGGTGGAGGCCGTGTGATGCTTTTGGCAATGTTCTACTGGGGAACCTTGGGTCCTGCCATCCATGTGGATGTTACATTGACATGTACCACCTACCAAAGCATTGTTGCAGACCATGTACACCCTGTGATGGAAATGGTATTCCCTGATGGTTGTAGCCTCTGTCAGCAGGATAATGTGCCCTGCTACAAAAAAAAAATGGTTCAAAAATAGTTTGAGGAGAACAACAACAGGTTTGAGGTGTTGTTTTGGCCTCCAAATTCCCCAGATCTCAATCCAATTGGGAAAGTTTTTAGAATGTTATGCATGTTCAGTGTATATAGGTTTTTACTGAAAACTCAGTGTTTTTTACTACAAGCCACATATTCCCATTCACACTGTGCTTCATTCTACACCTTCAAGCCCTTTCTAACTCTCACACACACAGTCCGAAGGATGCATCAGGGGTTTGGTGCTCGTGCTGGGCTCAATGAACCAGGGAAATGCTTAAGAATGGGTCTGCGTTTCCACCGTGCTTTGTGAGCTGATCCTTTACATATAAGTGTGTGCGGGTCCTGGAAACGGAAGTCAAAGGGCACAAACATGGAAGAACACTCCCCTTTTGCAAACTTTATTTCTTGTGCTGCAAACATATTTTACTGTCCAAACAAAATTACTGCAGCATCTGTGTGCGGCACAAGGTAAACACAGACAACGATTACGAGAAAGACGACAAGTACACACTTTGTGTCCTTTTATCTGTGATATGAACTGATACAGAGCAATAAGTTCAGCCTTAGGGCCCAACCTAATTCACAACCATGAAAATTGCATCACTTTTCTCCTGTAATGCACACCATGCAGTGAAATAGCGGTGGAAAACTTTACACCGAGACGGCAGAGTCACGCCATTCTTGGTTCCAGAACAGCTAGTATGTGGTGCCGGAGTTTAACCTGATTTTTGACCGAGCACCAAGTGCACCAAACACCAAACGGTTCAAATACCCAGTTGGTCGAAAAGGGGCCACATCCGGTGCAACTCAATCACTCTCTCTAGTGCAACAGTAAACACATTCTCAGTCACTAAACACACTTCACACGTGTGTTGCTAAACCTTAAACACAGTCTCAGTCATTTCACACCTGCGTTGCAAAACCATAGACACTGGCAGGAGAATGGGAACACAACTCCAACACCGCAGTCATCTGTTACGCACAGCAACTCATAATTGAATACACGTGTCCAATGTTGTGTCCAGATCTTTCCCAGAATTGAACAACGACCACATGCAGGTGGCAGTAGCACCCTTTTCACACAACATGTGGACACCTCCTCACATTTCTCGGTGGTCTATGGGATATCATGGCTGCGTGCGAACGGCTGGATCAGCATATGGTGCCACCTGTATATGTCATAGTTTGGAACAAATGTGAACTTCGAGTGTGCTGTCCAGATACATGAGTGGTTCACACACAACCTTTCCTGTCACCCTACAGCACCTTCCTCAATCCTACAGAGAAGTTCTTCTCAGCGTGGCGGTGGAAGGTGTTTCACTGCCAGCCCTACACCAGGAAGAATTTATTGAAGGTGATGGAGCACACGTGACAATATGACTGTCAAGGCTGGATTCAGCACACAAGAGGGGTTTTCCCCATTGCCTGGCAAGAGATTGCATTGCCTGTGATATGGATGAGGTCCTTTGGCCACACGGTGAACACAGACATGATGGTGCAGACTGAATTTGTATACTACAGTGCTGTGCTTTTCATTTGCTTTTTATTTTAATTTTGTTTTTTGTCTACATTCAGCACTGCCAGGTCACACATGTGACTACGGCAGTGTTTTTGTGTTTACACTTGAAATAAACATTTTCTGTTGACTACATACCCTGGATGCTGTGTCTTAAATTATTTGATGTGTGTAACAGAGGGTCTTTGTGAATAGATTTGTTAACTGCTGTGTGTGTGATCTGCCCACAGTGTTGCTGGTTTTTGCAGTGATGGTTTGATTTTGACAGGAAAGTCTGGGGTTTTGTGGACTTAGCTTGATTTTTTGTATTTGTGTTTAAGGTTTTGGGAAAATGTGTGGTGGACTCAGGAAATGTCTGTTAGCAGTTCAGAAATACTGTAACTAACCTTTGGATTAGGTGGTGATCTGCTCAACTTCCTGAGTAACAGCTGCCCAATAAAAATCAATAACCCTCTGAGGTCTAAGTGAGCATTACTGTAGGTGGTAATCCTAACACTCATTCTAGTCTAACACAATTTTTGAGAAAGAAAAAATGGATGTTTTTGGGAAAAAATGTGAATAGTTTTTGATGCATGTCAGTAAAGTTATTGTTGTTGCTGTTACCTGTGTGACAATATTTGGGAGAAATTTTTAATTAAAAAACTGCATATTCTGATAGCCCTAGGTTGTCACCAATGACAGCTTAGATCTCAGAGGGTTAAAAGCATTTTTCACGGTAGTCAAAGCACTTTACAATTCTGGTCACCATTCATTCACACCTCAATCATACTTGGTGGTGGTAAGCTACTAATATAGCCACAGCTGCCCTGGGGCAGTCTGACAGAAGCGTGGCTGCCAATTCGTGCCCACAGCCCCTCCGACCACCACCAACCACACAACCACATTCACACTTAGGCAATGTGAGTTAAGTGTCTTGCCCAGGGACACAATGACAGCACACGCTCAGATGGGGATTCGAACCCCGATTAGTTTATTCTGAGGGATGTCTGGGCTCAGCTTCAGAGATGGGATGAGGAGGTTAGTGTTAGGATTATTCTGTAAACTTTCTTCTGTTTACGTTGAATTATCATATCTTCTGTTTTCATGAGTTTTATATTATACTGTTGTTTTATTTTGAAGTGTACAGGAAATACATTCATACACATTCTTATACATATAATCCATATAAGACACAGACCCTCACGTAGGCTGCGTATACAAATGTAACTTGCAGACATTCTACAGAATGCTTACTACCATATATGGTAAGGGAAGAGCCAAGAATGCTGTTTATTGCATGTTGTAAACTGAGTTTGATGTTACCCACGTGCTTTTATTGTGAAGGTCTGTAATAAAAGCGGAACAAGGAGGTTGATCCGTGGGAGACCGCTTCCTCTCTGCCCAGTGAACGGCCGCGTCCCTTGGGCCGGGAGCTGAGCTCAGAGGATGGGATTTCCTCCTTGCGCAAGTAAAAACTGAAGGGCTGTTGGTGTCTCTGTTATTTGTTAATTTAAAATGATTTTGAACCCATCATTAGTCATTGGGGAGGGCTCAGAGTAGAACTGCTGCTCCTCTGCATCCAAAGGAGTCATTTGAGGTGCTTTGAGTACCTAACTAGGATGCCTCCTAGGCATTTCTGTTGTGAGGTGTTTCAGAAGGAGACCCAAGGACAGATCCAGGACACACTGGAGAGAATTTGCCTCTCAGCTGGCTCAGTATCTTCACAAAAGATCTGAAGGAGGCATCTGGGGAGAAGGAGGTCTAGGCATTCTGCTGCTGGCCCCATAGCCCAGACCCAGATAAGCAGTAGAAACTGAAAAATGGCTGATAAATTGATTTGTCGCAATAAACAGCTGATGGAACTAATACGCCAACAGGGTGCCATTAAAACATATTAGAAGGAGATAAGGGAAGGAGATGATGTTATCAGATGAGCAATAGTCAGAGCTTAGATTAAAAAATACTGTCAGCTGCCAGTGTGACCCCACAGCACACAAAGTTCTAAGACACATAATTATCAGGTCTCAGTAGATCTTAATGGGGTGCACATGAGCCTTAGTAACTTTATTCACCATATCAATTCAAAAGCAAATGGCTAAATAAGAACTGGGACTAAGAAATGATAAAATTACAATAAATGTAAACCACTAAGACTTCTGTCACTTTCTGTGACTGCCATTATTATGGTTAGAACTTTTTGGTAAGAGATTTTTAATGGATGCATCTACATGTATGGCCTCAATTTGAAAATCCTTGGTGACATCTTTATCAAGTTATCACTTACACAAGATTTTCAGAGAATTGACCTCTGACCTTTACCTTGACCTCAAGGTTGCTGAGATTAAAACTTGCCTGAGTTCTTTAGTAGATGCACCTATGGTGTGAATTTGAACATCCTAGGGTAAATGGTTCTCGAGTTATTGTGTTCATAACGTTGAAAATTGGCCTGCCCACCCAGTTGGCTGACAACAATAAACTATCAGCCTTTTTAGGCTGCAGGGTAAAAATGAAGTGTGTTCTATTTTTATCATCTCTCTGGCAGAGCAGAAGCTACTGTGAACATTACATGCTTCATATATGTCATTGTGTATTATTTGTCGTGTATTTGTGTCTATCAAATGCTTCAAGTTTTTTTAAATATTTATATGTTTTACTTCTGGGTATTCTGAGCTCAAAGTAAAAATGTGTGTAAAACAAGTGGAAGGAAATGCTCGATCCACACCTCTATACAAATACAAAATTCAGCACCAGGTGCTCCCACTTTATGGATTTACCCTTGGTTTCATCACCATGCTGTCTTTATGTGAATGCAGTACATGTTGTGGTTTCCAACATGAAATCAAAGATGTTTCTTTTATAGCTCATAGTTACAATTTTCACTTTTGTACTTTTCTTGAATCATTGTCAGAGAGTACCTGCTATGCTTGTCCTTATTTAGTTAAATATATGCTGTTATCATGGTAGATGGTCATATTAAATATGATCAAATAAGAATTTTGGATAGGTTCAGTCTATGTATGAGTAATCCTTGTGAGCCAAAAATCTCTGAACTACAGCTCTGAGCACTCCAGCTGAGATTTTTAAAATGTATTTAATTACTTATTATAATATTAGTGAGTGGGTTGGCCTTAAAGGGAAAAGAGACAGAAGAGCTTGTTGCTACACTAAGGCCCAATGTAAGATAAACAAGGGTCATTTTGAATTGTGAATCATGCAAAGCTACTATAGTACAGTCCAAGCACATGTGTAATGGAAATTAACAGAATAGGTCTATTTTAGGATTACCAAAACGGTTTGGTGTATATCTCAAAATCTGTTCAAACTGCACCACACAGGAGTTATGGCTCAGTCACCATAGAATAAAAATAGGATGGCAACCTCCTCGCAGCTAGGAAAAAACTGGTGGCTGTCTGGTGATTGCGTTGAATGTTTTCGTATTTGGCGACCGATTGCAAGTAGTTGTGGTGACCGAGACAATTGCACAGGTCACCTGGTGGTAAGTGACATGTCCAACTTGGACTGACTGCAATCACTGGGGGAAGGTTTGCATATAATTGGTATCTGTTTATAAATACAGACAGATTGTCAACACATTTCAATCAGTTGCCATCAGTGTGATGTGTCTATGTGTCTCCTTGCAATAGTGGACTCGATTCAGCTGGTTGACAACTGATTGCATTCTGGTTATATCCCTGTATAAATGCAAGGTTGAAGAGCACCAATGTCATTTTACGGGTAAATCATGATCCTGCGGGAGCTAAATCACTATTTATGGAGGAATTTCTGAATTTCTGTTTCAAATCTATGACGTTCTGGCCGGACTCAACAGACTTGTGAATTTAGCCAATAGTTAATTGCCGTATTGTCATAAACAGATTGAATGCAACTGCCAACTTGACCCCATTCAATCACAAATTCCTAAACTAAATGTGTATCAATATGTATTTTTGTTACAGTAAATTACTAAATTACTTATCTCTATATAATCAAAGAATTATAGTAGGCATGCATACTGTATAACAATACAGTGCATATTGTTGAATTATATACTGTATTATATTCTTTCAAGAAATATACACTCACTGTTCACTTTATTGGGTATACCTGTTCAAATGATAGATTTATCTTAAATCATTCTATCTCTTGTGACCTGCTGAAGAGCTCCCGACTGCCAACTGCTTTTAAATGCCAGTCTTTTTGCATATAAAACTAGAGGCTTTACACTTACATATCATGCATAAAACATGTCCCAGAGCGCTGTATCCTTCCTCTAATGGGTTCGCAAAAATCACATAGAAAGCACTAACAGCAAAACGTTGACCATGCACTTTATCATGTGCATTAGCATGTACAGCTATGGCATTTCTGTAGCTAGCATAATATGTAGATACAGAAAATGGTTTTCAAATTCTTTGTGGGTTAGTGCACTCTTTAACTACCTTATGTAGTTACCATGGATTACCTTCATACATATTATTATAATTAGGGTTCTGAAGGTTCTATTGATATACAGTGAGTTGAAATATTTCACACAGTGGTACTACAGCATGTATAACTGTAACAACATGGTCTGGCGGACTTGCTTTATTATATGTCTCAAAGGGCTACGGTGGCAGTAATTAAACCACTACTTAAAAAGTCATCACTTGACCCAGCAGTCTTAGCTAATTATAGGCCAATCTCCAGCCATCCATTAATTTCAAAATTCTTGGAAGAATAGCTGTAAAGCAACTAATTGATCATCTGCGGAGGGATGGTTTAATGGAAAAGTTTGAGTATACAGTACATAGGCAGCATCAGTGAAGGTTACAAAGGGTCTTTTTATGTCATCTCTGTGCTTTTCCAGCTAGACCTCAAAGCAGAATTCAATACTGCTGACCATAATATTTTATTACAGAGATTAGAGCATGCTGTAAATATTAAGTACAGGTACTGGGTACTGTGCTGCAGTGGTTTGAATCATATCTATCCAATAGACTCCATTTTGTTCATGTAAATGGGGAGACTTCTTCAAACACTGAAATTAAATATGGAGTTCCACAGGGCTCTGTGCTAGGGCCAATTCTGTTAACATTATAAATGTTTCCCTTATGCAGTATTAAATTAGAAGGCATAGCTATGCAGATGATACCCAATTTTATCTATCCTTGAAGTCACATGACACACACCAATTAGAAATATTCTGTCTCAGGGTGATGTTGAAAAACTAGTTCAAAGAATTATTAGTCCTAGCTTGGACTATTGTAATTCATTACTATCGGTTTGTCCTAAAAACTCCCTGAAAACTCTCAGCTGATCCAAAATACAGCAAGAGTACTGATAGGGACTAGAAAGAGAGAGCATATTTCTCTATACTGGCTTCTCTTCATTGACTCCATGTTAAATTCAGAATTTAATTTAAAATCCTTCTTCTCATATACATGTCTTAAATAATCAGGCCGATCTTATCTTAAAGACTTCAAAGAGTCATATTACCCCAAACCCCGTATCTCAGAATGCTGACTTACTTGTGGTTCCTAGGGTATTTAAAAGTAGAACGGGAGGCAGAGTCTTCAGCTTTCAGGCCCCTATTCTCTGGAACCAGTTTCCAGTTTGGATTCGGGACACAGACATCATCTACATTTAAGTTTATGCTTCCTTTTTGAGAAAACTTCTAGTTAGGGCTGGATCAGGTGACCCTGAACCCCCCTTAGTTGCGCAATAGGCATAGGCTGACTCTTTCTTCTACACTCACCTTTCTTCCAAAGTGTGTCTTTTGTCCCATCTCCCCACCCTCACCCCCAACTGGTCATGGCAGATGACTGTACCTCCCTGAGACTGCTTCTGCCAGAGGTTTTGTCCTCTTAAAAGGGAGTTTTTCCTTCCCACTGTCACTGTGCTTGCCTATAGAGGATCACATGATTGTTGGGGGTTTCTCTGTATTATTGTAGGGTTTTTACCTTACAGTATAAAGCACCTTGAGGCAACTGTTTGTTGTTATTTGGCAATATATAAATAAAATTTAACTAACTTGAATTTATAAATGTTTGTAGGTAGGTACTCATATGGCAATGGATGTGTGTATTTATCTTTTGCTCCTTTTAATGAAACATGATCAGGAAAGACACCAACATACCTGTTTATGCTCTCACAAATGTTTTCCTTTATTACTCAATCATCCAGTATCTGCAAAACCATTAGACCACTGTATAAATTTTGTGTTTGATAACATAAAGGGAACATTAATAGAATGGCAGTTACATATGTCATATCATCACACTTATCATCAACCTAATTTAATCTTATGCTTCCAACTCAACCACAGTACTGTAATTACTGTGTTTCATAAACACAAATAAAAGAACTTGTTCTTATATTTACATAGCACTTTTCTACTCTGAGCACTCAAGGTGCTTCATACAACATTCATTTTCACCTGCACCTAAGTACTTTCTATCTAACATTCACACTCCAACGAACACATCAGAGAGCAACTTGGGGTTCAATATCTTGTACAACAACACTTTGGCATGCAGTCTGGAGCAACTAGGGATCGAACCACCAACCTTCCAATTGCTACATAACCTGCTCTGTCTCCTGAGCTACAGCAACCCCTGCCAATAAGAGCGGACATTTATTTAAACTTCCACAGTTATCAAGATAATTACATGATTTATGGTTATTATGGAGCCCTGTGACAGACTGGTGACCTGTCCAGGGTGTACCCTGCCTCTCACCCTATAGCAGCTGGGATAGGCTCCACCCAACCCCCACCCCCAGCTCCAACCCTTAACTGGACAAGCAGAAGTAAAGGAATAGATGGATGGACAATTATGGTGTGCCTTGATGATCTGGTTCAACCTCTGATATACCTTAGCACCAAACCAGCAGAAAACCGTGTGAGTCTGTAAGCAAGTTAACAGACTTACATCAGTCCTGTATGCTTCATATTTGGAGAGGGTCTTTGTTTGTAGTGAGCAAGGTGTGAGACAATGATGGACGTAAAGAGACAGAAAAAAATGAAGGTTTGCCTGAGTGTGTTAGAGCAGTGTTATGAAACTAAGATTGTATTTTTTAAGCTTTTTTTTTTTATTTCAAGGGAATCATCAGTATTTATAGATAAAAAATTAAGAAACAAAAACAAAAGATATGTTAGAAAAGAAAGGGGGGCACAGAGACTGCTGATCTATAGGGCCCAGAGTACTGTGCTGCACCCATGATTCGGTGCAATGAAGAGTATTTTTTTTTCACAGGGGAAGAGTCTAGATGGAGTGTTGATAAACCCTGAGAACAAGTTTAAACAATATCTAAAATTAACTGACTTTTAGAGATTTTGACTTGATTAGTGCTAATACAACTAAATGCAGTTACTTCTTTTTAAACAGACAAGCTCCAGGTACAGAATACATGAGAAAACTAGCTGTACTTGGCACTGCAGAGTATAAAAGTCTGAAAAACAGTTCCCTCACCTCATTGGCTAAGGAGAACGGGATGACCAGCGTTGCCACCAGTATGTCCGCTGAAGCCAGAGACACAAGGAAAAGATTCTGAGGTGCCCTCAGGGCTCGACTGGTGAACACCGCCACCACGACCAGCACGTTTCCAACCACAGTGCCCAGGATAATGACCGAGACCACCAGCACGATAAACACCGACGCCACCTGCGAGTGAGGAGGTAGAGGAGGAGATCTCGACAAACCAGAGGATGCCTGGCTGACATTGTCCAGTGATGAGTTTGGTAGTAAAGCGTCTGGCATTGTTGCCATTACAGGAGTGAATGCCTCCAATAAGTCCATCCTGGTTAAATGACTGACGTTGTGATCTCCATTTTCACTGAAGTCCGGTGCATGTGTCTTTATGCCAGCCAGTGCAAAAATAATATAGTACAACAAAAGGAATGAGAAAAAAGAGAGTGAAGCCAGAAAAAACGCAAAAACAGCCCCAAGTATTAGAAACATTAGAGTTTCCAAAAAAAAAAAAGATGTGTCTCAGAACAAAAATTACACATGCATTTCTCCAGTTCTTACAGGACTACAGCTAGGCTGAATGTTTCATTATATTATACACTAAAACATGCAGTTTGATATCAGTGGTCATGCCCAAACACATTCTGACACTAAATGAAGGATTTACATGATAAATTTCACTGAGAAAGAATTTAAAGTCATGTTTTCAAAAATACCCACTGGAACACAGAGCTTGACATTTTGCATAGAAAGCTACAAGACTGACCTGTTTAACTCCAATGAGATGAAAGAAAGAAAGGAAGAAAAGAAAAGCATATGGATACATGCTCTATTTGGAGTAAGGACAGAAAACCTATTTAGGATGCATGGTACCCTCATACTGCTGTACTGTGAAAACAATCAGTAGCTGAAAAGTGTAGAAGAAATTACGCAAAAGAAAAGATGATATTAAAAAAAAACACTAAAAGAAGAAAAAAGAAAGAGGCGAGATGAAGAAAAACAGAGGTCCTCACTTTCATGCGAGTGGTTGCTGAGCTGAGTGACACTGCTGCTGCTGCTGCTGCTGCTGTTCAATGACTCTATACTGCTGGAATAGAGAAGAGAGGAGGAGGGAGAGAGAGAGAGAGAGAGAGAGAGAGAGAGAGAGAGAGAGAGAGAGAGAGAGAGAGAGAGAGAGAGAGAGAGAGGAGAGATGAAAAGAAGAAAGACAGCTGGAAAGGAGAGGGGGAAAGGAAGAAATCTTTGAAGGAGAAGAGGCAAGTGATATAAGGCATGGAAATAAGGAAGGAGTGAGAAGAAAGAGATGGATGAAATGCAAGAGTGTGGGAAAAGGAAAAAGGGGAAAGCAGCGAGATATAGGGATGGAGATATAAAAGGAAACTAATGAAGCAAGAGTGCAAAACAGAGAAGAAGACAGAAGATGCAGGGAGGGAAATGAAATAAGAAGAGATGGAGAGACTGAACAAAAGCAGAGAAGGGGAAACAAAAAGAGAGAGGGGTAGGTTAAAAAAGAAGAAGTGAAATGATAGGTACGAACAGACAAAATAGATGAGGAAACAGAAGGGTAATGAGGTGGAGAGGACAAAGAGAAAGTAGAGACTGCAAGGGTCTGTGTGGGGGATGAATGAAAAGCTGAATAAAAGAAAGATAGAGATTAAAAAGGGATGGGAGATGGCAGAAAGAAGCAGGGAGAGGAAAAAGAAGGAACAAATGGAGAGAAAATCAAAGACAGAGGAGGCAAGAAGAAAGAGTGAGGAAACAATGAGGAAAATTAAGATAGGATCAAGGGAGAGACAAAAGAAGTGAGAATAAAATGTGAGGAATAAAGGGATGAATAAGAACAGAAATGAGGAAAAGGGAGAGTGGAAAGGACAGGAGAAGAAAGTGAGGAGAAGGAGAAGAAGAAAGTGAAGAAGAGAGCAAAGAGATTGGCAGGAAGAAGAGAAATCCAAAAGTGGAGAGGAGAAGAAAGGAAAACAAAGGTAGAGATGGAGAAGAAGTAGAAGGATGAGGGAAATGAAAGAATAGTTGTGTCAACTTTTGAGTGGTCATCAATCAATTTCCATTTATCCTGAGAAGAGAGGAGTCAGAGCAAGAAGCCTTTTATTTCATCACTCACTGATGCTCTTAATTTAGCTGCCTGGCACTGAATGCTCACATGTAGGCAGATCAACCAGAATCTGCCTGCACTGTGGTTACACTTCTCCAGCTTGTGAATGCAGCCCACCACAGTGACACTCACACGCCTTTTATACCAGCATCAGAGGTGGGTGAACTGTTAAGGCCATGCATGACTGGAATCCAGGCAGGGAGGTAATCCCATGGTGCCACAGCCTGTGGGCACACTTTACAGTGGATTAGTGGATATATGTAGTATGTCTTCTTGCTATTGCTGCCAAGCTGGATCAACATCATCAGGGGTTCCTCAGGGAGGGTTCATATTAGTCATGTTTGGAGCCATTTATTGAACCTAAGGGGTTAGGTCATTGAGAATAATGCCCCTTCATGGAGCGAAATTCACACATCACCACCAACTGCATTATTATAATCTTTACATTAAGGCAAAAGCATGTGTTCTCAATATCCTCTTTAAACTAGCACATCCTCCACATCCCCTGCCAAGACCAAAGCACTATTTTGCAGTTTTGTTTTGTTTTTAAAAAGTGATCAAGATCCACATGGAGATTTAGTGGGTTCTTCATTTACCCATACTCCACCTACCTACCAAGTTTTAGGAGATTTGGCTTAGTAGGTTTTGGCCAACAAACAGACAAATGGTATTAATCGCCTACTTCTGTTCTCTCCCTGGCAGAAGAAGAAAAGAACAAGCACAAGATCTGGGAAACAGTGATTGTATCTTTTCACATCAGGCACTGAGAACTGAATAAACAACCTCCAGAAACATTAAACCATTTATGCCATTTATATATACCGGCATTTAACATACCCAAACAGAGCATGCTTTTCAGTTACTGAAGATAAAGCTGCAGGTGGCTGCAGTAAAGGCCTGACAGAGCATCCCGATGGAAGAAGCACAGCATTTGGGTCCCATGGATTTTACACGTCAGGCAGTCATTCACCGCAAAGGATTTTCATTCAAGTATTAAACAAATGCTTATATTTAAAATTATTTTAGTTTTAGTCCAATTACTTTTAAGTCTCTAAATATGGGGATTATATATAAAACTGCCTGCAATTCCTAAACTGTTAATGCAATACTTTTGTCAAACCCTTTGAATTAAACCTCAAAGTCTGCACACTCTCCAACCAACCAAAACTTTAATTTAATAACATTTAAGAATAAAATGATATTCCACATATATCATTTAACAATAAATTCCACAGAACAAAACACATGGGGATCCCTGTATGTCATGAGATGCTGCGCTTAAGTCCCGTATACAACAATAAGTGCTAGAATTTGCGTCTTGCTCAGGCGCTAACTTTGGTGTTAGTATTTGAAGGGGGGGTTTGTTTCTATAAAATTAAACATGTAGCATTTTCCAACCTACTACACAGACAGTGTGGCAGAGACTAGAGACTGCAGGGGCTGGTTCTTAAATACAGGTGGGGGCGATGAAGTGAATGAGCAACAGGTGGCGCGTGAACCAAGGCAGGGCCATGCCTGCCCAACCTAGCCTGGACCTCAGAGAGAGAGCAAAAAGTACAAGCAAGCCAGTGCAAACCATAACCTATGATACTTCAAGAACATAGATCTATGTATACAGTGTGTTTACTGTTGCTTTCAGAGCTAGGGAGTGACACACTGCTCTGATTTCTCTATCCATAATTACCGTATTATGGTGAACGCATTAGCATGCAATTGCCTACTTACCCAGACAGCACCCAATATAAGGATTCATTCAGAGGTCTACTCCTACCCACCTGTCTTAATCACTTCCCTATTTCTATGTGTAGTGATAGCTGTTCATTAAATATTTGTTTCATGGGCAGCTGGGAGTTCCACTCTTTCACTGTTTCATGATTGGCAGGATGTTATATGAACTGTGTGTTTAGTGGCACTGATAATAATTCTTTGTGGGTTTCCACAGCTGACAGGGTGATTTCATTCAATATTAATGTAAAATATATTAAGTGCCAAAGCTTTAATGGCCTTTTCCCTCCAGAGAACATATCCTAGCTATTTTTTGGGGATGTAGAATTTAGTTTGACCAGGAGATCAACTTCAGCTAACATTAGCTTGTGTGTGGGCATTGCTAGAGGCTTTGGTCAGACCAGGCAGCTCCCTGAAGGTGCCACCATACCTGTATTTGGACTGTAGGGGTTTTAAATCTGTCTATTTATATTGCTTCTATTATACAGAATATGTTTACTGAGTAAATTGAAAATACGCTTGTGGGGGAGTTTCACACAACAATGTGTTTCTCATTTGGACAATAATTAGATGCTAAAATCAGGTAGGTTGTTTTTTGTTGTTGTTTTTTTAATGGGTAATATTGTATACAGTGAAAAGAGGAACACTATTGTGTACTGAGCATTGTCAGTGAAGCAAATATGAGGCCTCACTTAAAGGCACACAAGTCTTGCCTTTTCAAAGAAGAAAGAATTGATCCTTTTATATCTGCAGATTCTCCAGCCCAGAGCTGAGAGAACAGTCTGCACCAAAACTCTCAGTGAAGCCCTGAATGATTGTTGCTGGGCATTTTTATGTACAATAATAAAATGATACATACTGCTGCAGGAAAAACACAAAAATGAGTCGAGGAATGTTTATTCTTATTAAAATTTTAATGAATTTGAGCTGAAAGGTTCATAAATGCTCGTTTGCTGTGGTGGATTAGTGTATTCCAGCATTTTCCTGTTGCAAATAAAGGGCGCCAACAGGTCCTAAGAAGGTAGAACTGCAAACAAAAGGCTGACATTTGGAACTATGAAAGCATTATCCACTGAAAATGACAGACACGGCTTAAAAATAATTACATGGCCTCTTATTGTCCTTTAAACTGAAAGAAGTATAACTGAATGATGTAAAAATGAAAAATAAATTGCATGATTTTCTGACTGACATGTGTTGTAGAACTTTTCCAAACACACACACACACATATATTATACGTTTTAATTCCTACTGCCATTGGTGTGTAAAGTCAAGCACCTAGCCATGTAGTCTTCCTTTACAAATAGAGCTCACTGAATTAGGGTTGTACTATAATAGGATGCCACCTTTGCAACAAGTCAGTTTCTGAAACTTCTTCCCACAATCAGCTTAAAGGGGTATTATTGCAAACTGGAAGCATTTACGAACTGCAGCAACTAAGCCATGAAGTGGCAGACTATGTAAAGTTACAGAGCAGGGTTGCCAAGTTCCGAGGTGCATAGTGTGTAAAAGTCAACAACAATCTGCTGGCTCAGTAACTGCAGAGCTCCAAATGTCCTCTGGCATAAACATTTGCGCACAAACTGTGCACCAGGAGCTTCATGGCATAGGTTTCCATGGCTGAGCAGCTCCCGTAGGCGTCATACTTTTGTCCATATAGTGTATCAAACTAAAGTGAGATAAAGACTTAACCCAAGATTAAAGAATACGACTTTGAAGGAATTAGCAAAAAGTATATAGCCTACTATATAACACCACTATCGAAAACAAACTTAATATATGGAGGTCTTGTAACAGTAATTTTAATGTAATTCAAGCAAGAAAAGGATTCCTTTTGAACTGTAGTAATCACAATAAATATGCAAAGGCATTGTGGGAAACTTTGAGGGTGGCTGTGGCTCAGGAGGTAGAGCAGGTCATCTATTAATCAGAAGGTTGGTGGTTTAATTCCTAGCTGCTCCAGTCTGCGTGCTAAAGTTTAGTTGGGCAAGATACTGAACCCCAAGTTTCTCTCCAGTGCAACTGGAATATGAATGTGCGTGAATGTTAGATAGAAAGCACCTTGAAATAGAAAACAGTGCTTGTGTGAATGGGTGAATGCAAATGTGTTGTATAAAGTGGTTTGAGTGCTCACCTAGAGTAGAAAAGTGCTGGTGGCTGGGCCTTAGACCATGGAGCCCATGGACTCCAGTCTGGAGTTGTCCTTGGTGAAAGGCAGCGGGTAGGGACGGGTATTTTTGTATCCCCTTGGTTTCGTGGCAGTACAACAGTGCTTTTCCCAGTGGACAAGAGGATTGCTTCTTTGTACCTTTGGGTCAGGGATTGGGTCCTGACTGTCATTTGCACTTATGCACTAAATGACAGTTCAGAGTACCCAGACTTCTTGGAGTCGCTTGGTGGGGTGCTAGAGGGGGCTCAATCTGGTGACTCCATTGTCCTACTGGAAGACTTCAACACTCACGTGGGCAATGACAGTGAGACCTGGGAGGACCTGACTGGGCGGACCTGAACCCAAGAGGTGTTCTGTTATTGGACTTCAGTGCAAACCAAAGTTTGTCCATTTATGAACACTATGTTAGAATATAAGGATGTCCATAAGTGCATGTGGCACCCGGACACCCTAGGTCTCAGATCGATGATCAATTTTGTAATTGTATTAATATCAGACTTGCAGCCATATCTTCTGTGTGAAGTGAGGGGCTGAGCTGTCAGCTGATTACCACCTGGTGGTGAGTTGACTCAGGATGCTGGACAGACTTCTTCTTCTTACCTCTCTCAGAGGAGCTTTTTAGTTGCTTCTACTAATTTTATGTCCTCCACTGCTATCCTATCTTGTGGTGTGCCCCAAGGCTCGGTCCTGGGACCAATCCTGTTTGTTTTATATATGCTCCCACTTGCTCTCATCCTGAATAACTTTGAAGGCATTTCATACCATTGCTACGCAGATGATATTCAGTTGTACATATCTTTTAAACCACAGAATGTAGCCAAATTATCTGTTTTTCAAGACTGCATTCATGTTATGAAGAACTGGACGGCAGCAAGTTACCTATCCCTTAATACACAAAAAAACTGAAGTCCTGATCTGTGCACCTGACCACTTTGTTCCTACAGTAATCCAAAATCTTGGACCCCTTTCATTTTCTGTTTGCCCCACTGTGAGAAATCTGGGTGTTAATTTTGATCAGGCATTCACCTTGGAGAAGCAAGTCAGTCATCTTGTACAAACCTGTTTTAATCACCTGCGCAGCATTGCTTGTCTTAAACATATTGTGTCTCAAAGTGAAATGGAAATGGTTATACATGCATTTATTTCATCTTGCCTTGACAACTCATTATTCCTCTGCTTAAACAAATTATCTCAGGATCATTTACAAATAGTCCAGAATGCTGCTGCGAGACTTCTCACCAGGTCCCTTACAAGGTCCCGAATGACACCAATTCTGGCTGCTTTACACTGGCTCCCCATAAAATTTAGGATTCATTTTAAAGTTTTGGTGATCTATTTCAGAGCCCTCAATGGTCAGATGCCTCCATATATCAGTGAGCTACTACAACCTTATCAACCATCTAGATCTTTGAGGTCTGCTGATCAGTGCTTGTTGGCTGTACCTAGATCCAGGTTAAAGGCAAAAGGTGACTGTGCTTTTGAGGTTGTGGCCCCCAAATTGTGGAACTCACTTACACTGGATTTAAGATCTGTGGACTCTGTTGATATCTTTAAGAAGAAACTGAAGACCCACCTGTGCAGGCTAGCTTTTATTTAATTTTAACTACTTATACCATTTTTAATGTTACATTTTATTCTGTATTGTAAAGTACTTTGTGAACTTTGTTCTTGTAAAGCGCTATATAAATAAAATTTACTTATTTACTTACGTACTTACTTACTTGGCACACCTATATCTTTAACTTCCACCTCTCACAGAACTTCAACAATATTCTGAGGGAGGCTGGGGACATTGAGTCCAAAAGAACCATGTTCCACACCGCTATTGCCAACGCTGCTGCAAGGAGCTGCGGTTGCAAGGTGGTTGTTGCCTTTTGTGGTGATAAAATCCCGAACCAGATGGTGAAGGGAGTCATCAAGCTAAAGGAGGAGTCCTATCAGGCTTGTTTAGCCTGTGATCTTGGAGGCAGCTAACAGGTACTGGCATGCCAAGCAGAACATGGCTGGGGCGGTAGTTGAAGCAAAAAATCTGGTGTGGGAGGAGTTTGGTGAGACCATGGAAAAGACTTCTGGTCTGCTTTGAAGCGATTCTGGCAAACTGTCATGCAACTCAGGAGGGGAAACTGGTCCTGCTGACTTCAACTAAGGATATTCTACTTTAATCAAGATGGCGGTGTGCAGGTGTGCAGCGGCTTCTTGAGCTCCCGATGTTAAGTCTGACACAAAAAATTTTCCAACTGGACCTGAGACAGACCTCGCCTGCCTCGTGTGTGTAACATATAGCCGAATTGATTGCATCGCAATAAGGGAAGGTCTGGCCACAACAACAGCAACAGCACTTCGCCAATTCAGAGCTATGCTAAGCAGACAGAATTTCTTGGTAGAGCCAAGTGGCAAAAGGCTTCCAATTTGGTGGCCACAGAGTCTCATTTCTGTTTTTTGCAGATGATGTGGTTCTGTTGGCTTCATCAGGTGGTGGGCTCCAGCTCACACTGGAGTGGTTTGCAGCCATGTGTGAAGCGCTGGGAATGAGAATCAGCACCTCCAAGTCTAAGGCCATGGTCCTCAGCCGGAAAAGGGTGGAGTACCCACTCCGTGTCAGGGATGAGTTGATGTCCCAAGTGGAGGAAATTAATCCTTTAACACCGAGTTATCATCACTGATACACCCTCTAACAGCCTTTTACACAGAGGGTATAGCCGATGCATTTGCGCAAGTACACTTAGCATTACTGTAATTATGTGAGCGTTTGCCCTGTCTGAAAAATCCAAAAGGTTTCTAAAAGATGAGAAAGTGCGCTTCACAGCCAACATGTGGCTATTATGGTAACTTCACTTGCACTGTTGCAGAAGTATGTGAACGGCTGAACATTTCAAACACATCATGTTGGCGATGACAGGTTCAGTGTTGAAGGGTTAAATATCACAGGGCCGCGGCTGCAGTGAAATGGACCCTGTCCATCGTGGTGAAGAGAGCTGAGCATAAAAGTGAAGCTGTCGATTTACTGGTCAGTCTATGTCCCTACCCTCACCTACAGTCATGAGGTTTGGTAGTGATTGAAAGAATGAGCGCGCAGATACAAGCAGTGGAAATTAGCTTTCTTCAAAGGGTGGCTGGCCTCTTCCTTAGAGATAGGATAAAGAGGCCAATCATTCGAGAGAAGCTCTGAGTAGATCTACTGCTTCTCCAAATTGAAAGGAGCCAGATGAGGTGGTTTGGGCATCTGACTGGGAGGCTTCCTGGGCAGCTCTTGGGATGTTCGACTGGGAAGAGACTCCGGGGTAGACCCAGGGCATGCTGGAGAGATTAGATCTCTCAGCTGGCCTGGGAACACCTTGGTGTTCCCCCAGAAAATCTGGAGGAGGTGGCTGGGAGAAGGAGGTCTGGGTTTTACTGCTTAGGCTGCTGTCCCCACTACCATTTCCCAGATAAGTGGATGGATGGATGGATGGTGCTACAGTATGTCCTGTTTTTTTTTCCCGGTACAGTCTCAGCTGTTTGAATGCATATTATTATGCTACATGATATAAATAAAGTGAAACTTTTAACACAGACACACACAGCTCTGTTCTTTTTGTTCTATGAAACTGTAGGCCTTGGTAATAATGGGAGAAGCTCTAGAGGGTTCAGTTACTTTCTAGTCACAAATTTGTGATTCACTATAGAAATGCATTTGTAAACTGACTAAAGATTTATGTATATAGGGTGTATATATTACCTTCATGCTAGAATTCTGTGACATTTATGTACAGTGTAAACCTTTGTAAGAATTAAATAAAAGTTTATAAAATAAAAGTTTGATATGAAGGAAATGTAATGAAACTGAAAGCCCAGGATAATAATTTTTTTTGACTGAAGTAAAAGCTGAGCAACAGTGATATATTATTTCTAATCAGAAATATGAATATCACAGAAAAGGTGGGAAGGCGAGAATGGAAAAAGTCCCTTTTATGTCGGCCCGGTGCAGCTCTGCAGGCAGGGGTTCAGTTATAGTTATAGAATGCCTCGGTCTGTGGCAATGCATTACAACAGGCAGCCTGTAGCCACTGTGTTGCTAAATCACTCTGAAGTTTCAGTGAGCTGTTGCAGCATGATTTTTTGAAAAAATGCCTGAATCCTGTTTGACAGCTCTGCAGCAGCTGCTTAAATTGAAGCTCTGAAGAAGTAGAAGAAAAAAAAACTCTCCATTTTCATGTGTTCACTTAATAGCCTGGAGAGTGATGGGATCGGTGACGTGTGTGGACCCACTGCATGAGTCATATCTCCTACTCTGATGGAGAGAATAAGAAAATGACATGAGGGGACAGGTCAGTAGATCAAGAGGAAGATGCAGACAATATAGAAAAGAGATATACACAAACACTGAAGAGACACAAACAAAAACGGTGAAACCTTCTGAATATGGGCCAGTGCAATTTCCCTAAAGCCATCAGTTTCTAAACTGTGTGACACCTCACAAAGAGTTTTAATCCCTTTTCATACTCCAAAGGGCAGACTAATAGAATGGCAAACTAATCCTAAAAAGGGGAGAAAAGCTAATTAAAACAGTTCATTCTTTCATCTTTGAATATCAACTACCAAAGAAGCCAAATAACCATAAAGAGTTGGAAACCCAGGTCATCTTTGTGTTATTGTTTTATGATTGCATGTTATGGATCAGCATGTCCTAGCAACACACACAGTGCTGCCAACAAATGGTAGAAGCTGGGAGTGTCTGGGAGTCTTGCAGGATGCTGTTATAAATATAATGGTGTTTACTTCTTCAGAGTTTGGCGCACAAGGGTTACTTCATTTGTTGTGTGGGAACCCACAAAAACTGGAGGATATAAACAACAGAATTAAAACACATTTTGGAAAGTCTGGTTTTGAGTATGAGTGACAACTTTGCTTTTTCATTTTGTTGGACCTCAGTTTGACTCATCAATGGATATTTTTTGTCGCACCTTGAGAGGGTAAATTTCCAACCTGTGTGGTTCACTTTGTCTGTGCAGAAAGAGGAAAATTCCATATACAGGGATAGAAGTACAGTGCTGTGAAAACGAATCTGCCCCTATTGTAATTTCTTAGTTTTTGCATATTTGTCACATTTAAATCTTTTAGAACATCAAATAAATTTTAATGTTAAAGATAACCAAAGTAAATGCAAACCGTTTTTAAGTTATGATTTCATTTATGCAGGGAAAAAAGCTATCCAAACCCACCTGGCATTATGTGAAAAAGTAACTGCCCCCATCTGTTTACCTGTGTTTGGGTCCTCCATGCCTCAACACTCCATGACAGAAAGGCCAGTGAGTTCAGAGAAAACGTAGAAGAATGAAGCCTAAAAGACTTTTTCCTTCACTATTCAAAGAATCAAACTATACACAACACACAATGTATAAATTTTCTTTTGTAAAATCTGTAATTTTTTAATTTGACGTCACAAATGTATGGTATGAGGCTCGGGTAGAGACTGATATAAAGTTTAATGTGCTTTAAATGTAAGAAAAAAACAACTTGATAATCAAACCAGTATATTTGGATGATTGTTTTTGTCAGCTCACAGAGAAAGTGGCATGAACAGCCCGCCATCAATGCACACTTTTCATTTAGACATACAAAAGTGATGAAAGTAGCTGCCTGAAGTATGCTCAAACCCTGCATCCTTTCTCACCTCTGCACACCTTGCCAATCACCGAATGAATTGGATGTGATTGCTGGCTTGGGAAAGTTGCCGGAATTGCCAGATGCTGTTCAATCATCCACTTAATCCGGCCTCCACACAGCAGATGTTGAACCTGGCAAGCGTAGCTTCACTCTCATTCAGCCACAAGAGCATTAGAGAGGTTCAACACTGATGTTGGGTGATAGGCACGGGGCTTAAAGCAAGACCGATTTCTGCACCAGAAATGCATTAGGTTATGAGGAGAGGAGTGGAAGGAAGGTGGCTGTTCACCAAAAGAACAAGTAAATCAAACTGTACTGATAGTGATTAAATGCAGATGGATACCTACGAACTAAACATTGGCTATAAGTTTTGTTTGTATGTTGGGGGAAAACATTAAGAGTTCTGAGAATCCTCCTCCAGGAAGTTCTGAGCACCAGACTCGTCATCTCCTGCATTGTTGTGCACTTGTATGCAACAGTTTTAGTCATTCCTGCACTTTCTGCTTCTTTTTTTTTTTGATGTTCATCATTACCTTCAGATTAGTTAGTAAACATGGGCAGCATGACCATATTAACCAATTGACCATAGGTGTGAGTGGATGTCTGTCTCTCTGTTAGGTCTTTGATAAACTGGAGACCTGATTTGCTTTTAGTCAGGGGTCATGTTCAGGGTTAATATTGAGATTATTAGTCACTATTATCATTAAACAATTATTAGTCACTGTGAGGCGTTTAAGGAACAATACACGACACACACTGAGATCTCTGCCTTTTTACACATAATATAAATAATGTTTCACAGTACTCTTAACTTTCTGCTGTTCATGCTGACATTTTCTGAGTTTATTTATTCTAAAATTTGCTAAAGTGAGTTTTTCATAGAAAGTGCATTTCAGTTTAAATTGAGTAGAAATAAGTTCATTTGACTCATCATCTTTAAGTATTGCACAGCCAAAATAAACAGTATAACTTCCACTATATAAGTTCACTACATTTTTTAAGGGAACTATAAAGTGAGGATATTTGCCACAGATATCACTTTTCACATCTGAACTTGCTTATCTCATATTCATTCTTCTGAAAGTCCAGATGTCTCAGATCTGTTTGGTTCATTTGTATGAGACAAATGAGACATGAGACTGAGGTTTCGTTCTGTTTAAAGGGAGTTTTTCCTCTCACGCCTATCTTATACTGTGAGTACCGCAGCACATTTTATGACGGATATTGTGAATGAAAGATTCAATAAGGGATTTGTTGGCAGTGACAATCCCCTTTAAATGGCTGTGGCTCAGGATGTAGAGCAGGTCATCTACTAATTGGAAGATTGGTAGTTTGATTCCTGGCTGCTCCAGTCTGCATGCCAAAGCATCCTTGGGCAAAAGACTTAACCCCAAGTTGCTCTCCAATGTGTTCATTGGAGTGTGAATGTGTGTGATAGAAAGCACTTAGGTATAGAAAAAAGTGCTTGTATGAAGGGGTGAATGAGGCATGTTGTATAAAGCACTTTGAGAGCTATGGAACTGCATGTACTCAGTATACATCATAAAGTCCATTTACAAAGATGTAAATTTTCATCATCATTTTCTGCCAATACTCACTAATTCCATGTTAAAGAAACATCAGCACATAAAAGCACTTTCTACTGTGTACTTCTCAGTACAATCTCACATTTTTTATTTTTTACTTTATTTTCCAAGCAGTTTTTAAAAGGAGTTCAGAAACAGTAAAACACAATCTCTACCTGTTGGCTGAGTCACAGCCCTGGTGCTGCAAATACAGGTGGATTTTAAGCTCAAGGAGCAAAGTAATATGAAGTCATTTTTTACAGTCCATCTGTGTGCGTCAGACATCCATTAGCCTTTGAGATGTGGTATGTAGGGGTTCTTTTTGTTTGTTTGTTTTTTCAAGATGCTAACATGCTGGGGCTCTCCAGTGACTGAAGAGGCTCCATTTTCAGGGACATGACTAAGGTTTTGCAGTTACTCTCCCTGAGTAATATGAGCAGACAAGAGAACAGTGTTTTATGTTTCTATCTGGCGATGTTGCCGAAGTGCAGACTGGAGCCTGTGGCACAATCTCACCAAATGGGTAATTTTGGTAATTATTGGCGAAAGTATAAAAATAAAATGTAGTTCCTCTAATTGGACACATGAGGCTGCCTCCAGAAGTGAATCACTCCCACAGACTTGTCTGTCCAAATGCACCTATCAGCCTACTTGGTCTCACACAAGCAGCTGTAGGTGGTGCTTACAAGGCTGTTTGAGCTGTTGGTACCTTTTAGGGTATATTTTTAAGGACAATGTTAAACTGTCCAGGAAGATTGTTCTCCAGTTTTGTTGAATGTTAGTCTAGTTATTTAGTTGATAACTTAGCACTCCACCCGCTCATCTGAATTTGGTTAATTCTGGTTTCTTCCTTCCATCCGTCCATCCTCTGCTGCTTATTGAGTCCAGTTTATGGGGACAACAGTCTAAATGGAGACACCCAGGCTTCCCTCTCCACTGCCACATCTTCCACCAAAGCATTCCTAAGCATTGCTAAGCCTGAAGAAAGATGTAATCTCTTCAGCAAGTCCTGGATCTGTCCAGGGGCCTCCTCCTGGCAGGGCATTCCCCAGTCGTCTCACATGCCTCCAGAGAAGCAGCTCTGAGACTCACTCTATCTGTAAAGCTGAGCCCAGACGCCCTGCAGAGAAAGCTCATTTCCACTGCTTGTATCCCCAGTCTAAAAAACTGTGATAGAAAATATGAAGCTCAGAAAAGAATCACATCACAGAGTCTATGGTTCTTCTGCTTTAAAAAAAAAAAATCTTTTAACCAATTCTATGAATTGTGAATCCAAACAAGGAGTCTGGGATGTTGACATTGTAGTTCAGAAATATATGGTTCAAAGGATCAAACAGAAGGATTGTAAGTTGTCCAGTAAATGTTAGTGACTATAAAATAAATACCAAAACACATATTTAAACGTTCACACTCTGATGACCACACTGGGAGTAACCCAGGGTTCAGAAACTCGCTCAAGGATGCTTCGGTATGCAGACTGAAGCCACCAGGGATCAAGCCACTGACCTTCTGATTGGCAGATGACCTGCTCTACCTCCTGAGCCACAGCCAGCTCTGTCTTTCACATTATTCAGACAACTCATGTTGTGATGGCCCCCAGTTTTGTTTAGAGTTCAACTTCCCCCCAGCATTAAATACCCCCCAATAACAAAGGGAAATCATGCCTTTTTTTCCAGTGTATTAAAGGCAGAATTAATTCTCTCATCTACTGAGTAATTGTTGCTGCTTCAAAGAAGCTCTTTAGTGGCTGTTACAGATTGCATCTCTTGTTTGTTTGTTTTGTTGTTGGCAGCTGGGTTTAGACTGCTGTTAAAAATGTAATATTTGAGTTTAAACTGCAGCCACAATATGAATTTAAAAAGTGAAGGGGTGTGAATCCATGTGACCCAGATAGGCTCCAAATACTTACATCCAACCAGTGTGATTCAAAAGGACACTTTTTGGGGGATACTTTCTAATGGTTTACTGCTTCCTATCTTCAACAGTTTTGGGAGACATTTTTATTCCTTTTGACAGATGATGGTAGAAAGGTGAAGGAAATGAAGTGAAAGTGATACGGGATGACATGCAACATAAGTTCTCCAGCTGGCCTCCAACCACATACACTGCAATTACATGGTGACTGCCTTAAGACCCGAAGCCATGTGAGTGCCCTTAAATCTGTTTAACCTTCCAAGAACATAACCACCTAACCCACAGCAGCCGCCATATAAAGCACACCCTTGCAACAATTACCACACACATTCTAATGTTGGAAATTATAACTTTGCTTATTCCTGAAGAGCGGACTCCTTGTCACTCATAATGGTTTCCTGTATGCACAGACCCATTATCATGCTGCAGAATGCGTTTATATTGAAGTGTTTAAAATCTAAACAGATAAACTGTCATATCTTCACACAGCCCTGTATGTTTTACAAAAGACTTCCACAGAGAGGAATTTGTTAGATTCCATCTGTTGCACCAGGCTTTTGTCTTTAAAGAGGGAATAAAACAAAGGAAAAGTTGGTTTAAAGGCCAAACGCCCACTTATTCTCATCATGTGCATATGCAGGCATGACTGCTGTGTAGAACATCACAAGGACAGAATTTTACATAATTGGTTTCTTTCTGTAGACCTCAGCTGATTAAAAAACATGTTGATAAAGCTCATAAGGTAATTGCAACTTAAAGGTGTCCTTCCCAGAACAACAGCTATCAAGAAATGATTTTGCAAAAATGTTCAGCTAGGAAAAGCTATGAGTTTGGTCATAGCCCTGACTTCACCGGTTATGTGGGATGGCCATGACTGCCCTTCATGACCCCCAGGTCCTTCTCCGTACATTTCTCCTTTTCCATACATTCTGGTGCGTTAATCTCTGTTTCATCTGTCCAAAGAATTTTTCTCCAGAACTTTGCAGACTCTTTAAGATGTTTTCTGCCAAAGTATGATCTGGTCTTCCTGATTTTAAATGTAACCAGTGCTTTGTGCCTTGTTGTAAATCTTCTGTATTTACATTCATGAGAGCATCTCTTAATTGTAGACTCTGATAGGGCTAAGGTACACCTACCTCCTCAAGAGTGTTCCTGACTTGGTTAGAAATTGGGGAGTTGTTTTCCTTAACCGTGGAAATAATTCTGTTATCTTCCACTTTAGTTGTCTTCTGTGGTCTTTCAGGCCTTTTGGTGTTGCTGAATTGAGCAGTGCATGCCTTTACTTTATGTACCAGATGGTTGATCTGGCCATTTCTAAGGTTTTAGCTATTTCTATAATTGGTTCTTTTTGGTTTTTAGACCAACTGATGGCCTCCTTCACTTGAAGTGTCATATTGAGAGTTCCAATGAAAAGTTACCACATACAAGTTCGAAAGCGGTGCCGGACACAACAAACCCTGCAGCCGGCAGAGGTTTAGCTCATTTTAATGTTGTCCAGTTCACAAAGATGTCACTCTCCAAACATCCAATCACTGAGATAACACATGGGTCCTATTGTCTATCCCCACAATTTAACTTATGAACTTTCATTTTATGAATGTAAATGAAGTTTCCCATTTTAAATTCAAGTAGCCAGAAAATTCAGAATCTGGATCAGATCAGTTTTACTTTTATACCAAATTAAGCATGAAAAGATGCTTTTAAGCATTACTGAATAAAAAAATACTGTCAGCTGACAGTGCTCCCCCTCAGCCTCCTGGCAGTAGAATCTTTAGGTTGCACAAATCCTGTGGACACATAATTACAGGTCTGAGTAGATCTTAATGGGGCGCATATGAGCCTTAATGACTGGCAAATGGCTAAGTAAGAATCCGGAATAAGAAATGCTAAAATCATAATAAATATAAACCACTGAGAACACTGTCACTTTCTGTGATTGGCATTATTATGGTAAGGACTAAGTAGATGCATCTGTGGACATCGTTCTTGAGTAAACGCATTCCTAAGATGTTCAGAAAACTTGACCTTTGACCTTGACTTAGCTCAAGGTCGCTGAGATTCAAACTCGTCCAAGCTTTTTAGTAGATGCAACTATAGTGTGAATTTGAACGTGGCAAAAATGTAATCAGGTTATTTGGGGTCACTAGTAATCATCTTTTGTGCATATTTAGTGTGAATCAGACAGACACACAAACATACCAAAAACAATACTCTGCATGGTAATGAGGAGATATCATTTGGAAGAATTGAACATGATTTATTGAGATAGAGAAATTAATTAATCTGACGATTAGACGTCGATGGTCCATCCTGGCAGAATGACATCCCAGCAGTGATAGAATTTAGGAAGGGAGCCCCCGGAGTTCAGATGCTGGTGGTGGTGAAGATGAAGATGGAGGCTTGGATGGAACTGTGAGTGACTCGGATCAAGTGGATTTGGGGAGAAGGCGGGTTGCACAAATGAGAGTCTGAAAGGGAGACTGATGAAGAGCAATGAGGTTTAAAACACGCAGAGTAGAGGCTGATTGGCTCAAAGAAGGCTGGCAAGAAGATGATTGGACCAGTCTAACGATGTTGGTATTGAGTTTGAGTGGGTAAGTGGTAATGATGTAAAGATCAGAGAAGCAGCCGAACACCCAGAAACGCAGGCAGATGAGTGATTATATGTAGATCTTCCTTAATGAACTTATCGATAAGCGTCATTTCAACACTTGGAATCAACTCCAAATCTTTACTTTTAATCTGTCATAGAGGCCTCACCTTGCCATGAAACTATTCAGTTAAATGGTCCAATTACTTTTGAGCCTTCAGAAAATGGATGTATAAAAAATGTGTATAAAAATGACCATAATTCCCAAACAGTTAATGCAATACTTTGGTTAAACCCCTTGGCTTAAAGTGTGTCGGTGTAGAGACAAAATTACAAAAATTCTGTCATCGTCTGAAAACTTCTGGAAAGGCCTTCCCACAGCCCCAAACCACAACCACATCGAACATTTGTGGACTAAGCTTAGCCCTGTAAAGCCTGAACAATGAAATATAATAATAATAATTGCTAGAAAATTCAAAATTTTTGAAATTGGGGCGTTTATTGAATCTTCTGACAGATTAAAGAAATGTAAATATAAATATTTGCATATATGAGTTTTATTTTGTATCATTGCTGCTGCATCAGCCAATTGGTTAAAGGCTGGTTCAAACTTGTGCACCCAGGTCTTGTTTTTGAAAGCCTTTAAATACCTATGCTGTACAATCATTCCACCCTGGGAAAAAGAACTGGTCATAGAAATCATTAAAAGCCCAAAATTACCATAACATTCATGCCCATAATGAGGGGATGTAAATGTCTGATCACAACTGCATGTGGATAGAGACGAGCAGTGAGCTGTATTTTTGGGTGTATTTTGCTCTTTTATTTTGTTTCTTTTAACTCAGTGAAATAACCAAGTAAATACAGAGGACTTGATGTCAAGTTGAGATATTTTCAGTGTGACTTCAAGGGAATTTAACAGCATAAGTGCTGTGCATCAACACTGAATGTCAGCATTGGGTGTCAGACACTCAGAATCAAACAGCATGCTGATGTTCTACAGTCCTAAGAGAAGCCTATCACTGAAGAGGCTCACAGAGCCACTTCTACACACACACACACACACACACACACGCACACACACACACACTTTTCTGCTTTGCTTTTTTCCTTTCTGGAAGGCAGGAAAGTAAGTGTGTAGCATTTGATGGCCACTAATCCATCAAATTGGTTCACAGCTGCTCTGTAAAGGCTGTTCAAAGGCAATAAGGGGGGTATACAAAAAACACCAAACCAAGGAAAATGTGGACAAGGTAGGTTAAGGGAAAGAGCTAAGTATTTATCATTAAAAAAAAAGTCCTCAAAGGGTCCAAAAACCATGATTATCGGCTACACTGTGTTTATCTCTACTGTCTGAGCAACAGAGCAGAGTCCATCTCCTTCTTCCTGTAAGATCAAGAGCTCTCCTACTGCCTGCTGCCCGTGGACTACAATGCACTGCTCCGCACTTTCTGATATCACCATCTCCACCAGCTCCTGTTCTGTCCCTGCAGGCAGCGAGCCCTCCGAGGTGAAGAGCAGAGGGGTGGAGTTTGGCGATGACAGGTTGTCTGTGTGGACGTATACCACGGCCTGCTGGATGTTAGCTACGCTATCCACCTCTCCTGAGGTATCAACTCTCTTCAAATTTGTCTCCTCTTCTCCTTTTTCTTGTGATCTTCTCTGCTTCACCTCACTTCCCTCCTTCTCTCCTGCACCTTGAGGAATTAAGTTCTTCTTGGGTCTGCCTCTGATTGGCTTTGGGTGACTGCAGCCTGAAGTTGCTAAATCTTGCGAAGCCTCTTTCTTTCTGATGTGTTTCTCCTCTCCATGTCCTCCTTCTGCCTCCTTCTGAATTCCTCCTTCTGTTCTGTGCTGAGCTTGGTGCCTCAGCAGACTTTGTCTAACGGTGTAGGAAGCGCCGCAGTGGCAAGTGTATGGCTTCTCCTTTATGTGGGCCGACTTCACATGCCTCCTCAGCTTGGTGGCCAATGTGTAGCCTGGAGAGAGAAACAAAAATTGAATTTTAAATGTAAACATTTCCCATCTGTAAACCATCAATCTGAAATACACATGCATTTGGGGCAGGAAAATGGCATGTGTGTGGGACTGACATAACATAAACCATACTAAATACTTGTCTCTGCACATACAGACAGCAGTTGTTAGTTATTACAGTGCACATTTCTGCTAACACCACACACTCACAGCTTGTCAGTCATAGGTAGGTCTACCCTAAAGCATACCTTGCTTTATCCTCCTTTTTCACCCTGATACACTGCATGTAAAGCACTCTAGGACTCTCTTTATCTAAGACATATAAAAAGTTTCATAGGACTCTATGCAGTCCTATGAAAACTAAGAACATCCCATGATTCAGTAGCTTGTGAAACCATCTTTAGCAACAGTAAGGACTTTATCAGTCTTTCACATGGTTGTGGAGGAAGTTTGGCCCACTCTTTTTTACAATAGTGCTTCAGTTCATTGAGATTTGCAGACATTCATTTATGCATAACTCTCTTAAGGTCCTGCCACAGCATTTAAATCAGGTGGAGGTCTGGACTTTGACTGTGCCTGGAGTGCTTAGAATTACTGTCTGCTTGATGTCCCAAGTTCAACCAACATTTAGCCCACAGGCAGCTGGCCTCACATTTGACTCTAGAATAGAGGAGTTCATGTTCAACTCAATGGCTGCAAGGTGCCCAGATCCCATGGCTACAAAACAAGCCAAAATCATCCCCCCTCCACCACCATGTATGAGAGTTGGTATGAGGTGTTTGTGCAGATATGCTAATTTTGTTTTTCTCCAAACATGGTGCTGTGCATTATAGCCAAACACCTCCACTTTGGTCTCAAGTCTTGTGGTTTGTTTAGATGCAGCTTTGCAAACCCGCCGTGCTGCCATCTTCTTTTAGCGAGGTTGTCTCTCGGCAACTCCAAACAAGCCACACTTGTTGTGTTGTCACGAACTTTAAAACTTAACATGCTAACCGAGGCCTGTAGAGTCTGAGATGTAGCTCTTGGGATTTTAGCAGTTTCTCTGAGCATTGCGCGGTCTGACCTTAGGGGGATCTGCTGGGATGTCCACTCCTGGGAACCTGGGCAGCATTATCTCAACACACACCTGAATGCTCCAGTCTAGGGAAATTGAGCTTCTGCTTTTAGAGAGGTGGTCACGCATGCTGATGATCAGTTAATCAAGTGCATTTCATTATCAGCACCTGGCTGCTATTTACCCTCTTAATTCTTATGGAAGCAGTAAGGGTGTGATTAGCTTTTCAGAGGACTCTGAGAACTTTCTTTTTCACATGATTATATATACATTATAAATAAATAACCCTGCATGTAACTATCAGTAATCAACATCCAGAAATATAGTATGCATATTTGTTGCTGTAAATATGAGAAGAATAGAATTAAATGAAGAATAAAAATATGTCATGTGTGCCTGTGAGACAGCCACATGGGATAACATGCCACTTTCTTAGTAGTTTCAATAATATAATGCACATTTTTTCTGTTAAACACTTCATAAAAAGAAAGCTGGACAGAGCTGTATTGTTTGTGTTTTCCAATCGTGCATGTAGGACAGAATGTTTGCAGCCCACTGAGTGAGATAAACAAGGCTAGTTGAAGGGAAATTGGCCGGCGTGTGCATCATGCCACACACTGGCTTTTTCAAATACTCCTTTTTCCACCATTTAGTTTTTCATTCTAAAACTATTTTCTAAGGTTTAACACTGAAAACCCTCCCGATTAATGACTTGTGGTCAGTGTGTGTGATTAAATCTGCAGCAGGTCTCTCATAGTGTCATTTTCTGAGTTTATTCATTATAATTCTTATTGATTAGAGTTCCTACTTTGGTGTGTTTTGAGGCAACAAGTTTGAAAACCTCAACTTGGAACAAATATAAGTTTGAAGCTAATATGTGAAAATCTAGTAGCTTTCCAACTGTCACAGCATTAAAAAAAGATACTGTGGTATGCAGAGTAACAGGGGGAACTGACCTTTCCAAATGAGGAGAAGCGGGCCAAAGGGGCCAAGATTCCACTGAATTAATCATATAGAATACATTATAGGACTTCCCTCATCCTGTTTCATTGCTTGCTTTTTTAAAAATTTGATTTGGCTTTTAAAGCTTTAATATCATGCTCTAACCTTTTCCACAGATAGGGCAGCGATGAGGTCTTTCTCCGGTGTGCAATCTCTCATGGGACCTGAGGCTGTGGGGGTCCCTCAGTGATTTTCCACAGTAGCTACAGAGAAAACCGCCTCCAGTGTGGGAGAACATGTGCCGACGGAGTTCTGGTTTCTGGGAGAACATCTGATTGCACTCTGAGCAGGAAAACGGCTTCTCTCCATTGTGGATTCTCAAGTGGCACTCAAGGTTCCCTGAACGAACAGACAGGAAGAGATAGTGACAGTTACTTATCAACAGGGTGGGGTTGGGGAGGCTGCAGTAGCAGTGGGAGCAGGGTAGAATGAATATGCATTTGTCCAATAATGTGTGAAGATTAAGTTGTCTCATGAAATTGATGGCATCACTTTGACGAATGAAAAGATAAATTGCAGAAATTGATCACAGCTGGAAGCAACAACTAAGTGGAAGGAAAACAACAGGGTAACAGTCTCTTATTAAAAAATAATGACGTCAAATATCAATGTGACCATAACCAACATGACATTTTGGGAAACACTTTACAACAAGTAAGAAAGTAATAAGTTTACTTTTAGAGGCGAATCAAGTTGAGAAGATCAATATCAATTTCATCTGTGTGTGTTCAGTAAAAGATTAGACTCTGGACGTGATTTGCACTGTGGGCACGAGGGGGAAAAACATTCTTTCAACATTCAACATTTCTTTCATTTTTCTGCTTGAAAAGATTTGAAATGAAATTGTGCCCAAAAAAAATGTAATTTTAGTTATTATTCAAACTGCTAATATCTTATATTCATTATGCTGTTTCACTTTTAAAGACGTTACAAGCAGGACATTGAATACTGTTTTTAACTTTAAATATTCATACCCAGGAACAAGCCTATTATTATAAACTCAACTAGGCATATCCTGTTGTTTGTGCATAGAAGAATTCTTAAACCTGCTCAAAAAATAAGTGCACATACAAAACTACAGATTCACCTGCCAGTTCTGTTCTTACCACCATGCATATATTAGAGAATCAAAATTATTCTAAACCAACAGGCTCCTGCTCGCTTCTGGCAATCTGCACACTACCCACCCCAATGTGTCTATAGAAAGAAACACGGTTACCCCAAGGTGAGGGGGAGAAAGTATTAAAAGCCGGCATCGCCAAGGCAAGAAAGCAGGAGAAAGTTCAGCTGAAAAAACTTAAATAATGGTGTCTGAGGAGGACGTCAGAAAAGGTGCAGCTTTCCAAAGAGTTTCCACAGAAAAAAGTGGACACACTGTAACACACTTACAAAAAAGAAACTTTAATCCTAATAGAGCAGCAGAAAAAGAAAAAAAACAGATGCAGGACAAGGTGCACCTGGACAGTCAGCCAAGATGATGAACTCATGGCAGACCTACGCCTCTCCAGCCACGTCCTCCAGCTATTCCAAGAAGATAAAACATCTAAAATATCTCCCTTCAAAAGAGAAGAACAGCGGCTCTACTCTGAACTCACCATATCTCAAAGGCTGAGCTCAGAAACTCATTTAGGCCAATTTAGTCAATCATCTTCCTCGGTACATAAATGGACAAGTGTAATATTCTTGTTCCATATGCTTTACTGGGTTCTCTTCAAATGATTTTAGGACTCATGACGTTTAGGTCTGTGTAGGAATATAGAACATTTTAAAAGCTTCACAAACTTTGTATCACTAACAGAAGAAAAAATCAATCTTCTCACTTAAACAGTGGCAAGGCAGCAAACCAGTATATTTAACATAAGTTCATAATATTATTAATAATATTATGGTGCTGATCATTTGCCAAGAGTCTCCTACGTGAAAACGTCAACATTAGATGGCCTGAAGGAGCAAAATGAGATGACATTACTCTGTGTGAAGAAAGTTTGTCTGTAACTTAAAAAATAGAAACAATAACCCAAGCAGAACAGAATCATGAAGTTAACAAACAGGACTACCGAAGTGTAAATCGATGCGCACCTATAGGTTTCATTTGTTTAGGATCTCAAACTTTTTCTTCTTCTTGTTCATACAAGTACTTGCTTTTAATATGACCTAGGGTCAAAAATGCTTGCTGCAGCATATTATGGAGATATGGGTTATCTCCATAATAGCCTGAAATAAAGAGCACCTTCATTTAAGCCAGATAAATTGATTACATCTGAAAATAAAATGACAGTTATTAAACAGAAGCAGTGCCAACATGTAGTTACAAACTGATTAAAGTACAAAATCACTGGGGAGACATAAACTTTACAACTAAGCTGGCAAAAGTGGAGGCAACGTGACAGGAAAATGTCACTGCTGGACTGAAGGTCAAGTTGAAATGACTTTGACAATCACAGCTGTTCAGTGTCTGACTTTTAACTAACTCTAAACTAAATATGCAAACTTATTGTAAAACCAGCTGTAGGCATTTTTTTCCCCTCTTTTTCTGCTCATCTCATATTTTCTTTAATCATGAAGACGTGGCTTCTGAAACAGGTTTGTCTAGGATCTGATCATTTTAATTAGCGTTGCTTATATTAAAACCAAATTTGGAAATGTGTCCAAACACCTAGGGGTCTTTAAAAAGTTGGCCCAAACAGCATTTCCAACTGAGCACACTTGACTAGAGATCAGCTTGTTGCACCTCAAGGATGACATGTGAGACTCTAACATTACCTTTCTGACTGAAGCACTTCCCGCAGTGTTGACAGATGTGTGGCTTTTCACCTGTGTGGAGCTTCATGTGGTTCCTGAGAGAACCGGAGTTAGCCAGCAGCTTGGGGCAGACTGTACACTGCACCTGGAAGATGAAAAATAACAAAAAACACAAAAGCAGCATGTCTACTTTCCTGCTTTTTAAATATTTCAAGTTCAAACTGCTGTTCAGGGAGAAAAAAACAAGAGCCGCATGTAAATTCAGACTCTACGTGAAAGATTTAAAAATTTGGTGCAGAGAGACAGACAACATTGGGAAACAGCTGTGGGGGGAGAAAGAACCAACAATTTAGATTATCTTCCCTTGTGACTGCAGATTTCAGAAGAAATTACAGCACACAGGTGGAAAATTAATCAATTTGTGTGTTCACTGTTCTCCTTATTAAAACCACTATTATTTGAAAATATCACCACGAGTGAGTGAACAAACAACAGTGTGGAGTAAAACTCCTCCCTACCTTAGGAGGCTGTGTGTAAATCATTCTGCTGCAGTGAAGGAGGCGGTGGATGCGTAGGGAGGGGCGCCTTGCGAATGCCTTGCCACAGTGCTCACAGGTATAAGGTTTTTCTCCCGTGTGCAGGACCATATGTTCCTTCAGGTCCCGCTTCAGGCCGTAGGTCTTCTCACAATGGGGACAGGAGAAGGGACGTTCCCCGCGGTGACTCATCTACACAAAGCACTATTATTATTTCAAAGAATATAGCCCAGTACTACTGCTACCATTACTCTTTAGTTAGTTGAGTAAATTCCTACGCTGCATGATGTCTAACAGCAAAGGAATTTTTAAAATTGCCACTACTGGGGGTAGAATAAAGTACAATTTTCTCTAATGCCCCACACATATAAAATGGATTTAAATAAAAATATATTTAACTCAAGCGATCTTCCTCTTCTTTTTCTTTCAGCTGGTCTCTTACCCTATCCCTAGCATCTTCTTCTGACACACCAACCCTCTTCGTGTCCTCCTTCACTACATCCAATGTAGAGTCTTCTCTGGACTTCCTCTTCTTCTGTCTGGCAGCTCCATCTTTAACATGCTTTGTCCAATATATCCACTATCCCTCCTCTGCACAAGTCTTAAACCATCTCCGGAAATAAGTAAGAAGAGAAATGTGGACCTAATAAACTGATGTCATTTGCTTCTCCCACAGTTTAAGCCACCTTTCTTTTGATTGGTTGCCCCTCACAAACCCTCCTCTATGACATCACGCAAAGCCAAGATTGGAAACAATTTTCTGAGACTAGCTGTTTGGAACAGTGTTTGACCCAAAATCCTAAGCTTTTAGCTACTAGCTTTTAGCTCACAAGTTTTATATATACGGGCCTCCTTATTTAAAACTCTGACCATATTTAATATACACAGTCACCATTACACAGTGTACTTTTGACTGAAAATAAGGGAAAAGCAGAACAAGTCCCCTTTAAGAGACAATCTAGTGAGTAAGCTAACTCCATCCTGTACCTGATGGGCCTTGAAGCTTTCTGCTGAGGTGTAGTTCTTTCCACACTGCTGGCAGGTGAAGGGCTTCTCATCGGTGTGACTGAACTGGTGTTTCTTCAAGTGGCCAATCTGGTAGAACTTTTTACTACATGTGGAACACCTGTAGCGCCGCTCTCTGGCCTCTGGATGCCACTTAAGGACGACTCCATCGGGACAGACTGCTGCAGCCGTCTCAGCTTCTGGTATCTTTGTGGAAATCTTTTCATCCTGGGTGGAGCTCTGGCTCTGTTCCTCTGTGTGTTTGGGTGAGTTGAGGCGAGCATGGGTTCGCTTCACCCGGTTGTTCAGACAGTGAACCCGTCGGGGTTTAGCAGCCAGACGGGAACTGCAGCGGACAGGAGCAGGTGCAGTGGAGACTCTGGCATCTGTCATCCCATCAGCAGAGTGTGACTGACTGTTCATAGGAGCCGGGACACTCTCTTTGCTACCACCTGTTGCTGTGTCAATATCAGGTGTTCTGCCTGTTAGACTGTCCGTGCTGTTGTCCTGCTGTTTGTCAGTGTCTAGACTCAGCTCAGACAGGACTCCCTTGTTTCTCTTCCTCCCTTGTGTACTTGGGTGACTCTTCTTGAGGCATCTTCTGGGGTTTCTATCCTTATCCTCTTCATCATCTTCCTGCATTTTCTCCTTCTGTTTGTTATCTGTGACCTCTTCCTTTACTTTATTGACTGACACACTGGCAGCTGTAGCTTCTGAGTCTTTAATTTGCTCCTCCTTATCTCCTGTCCAATAAAAATACAGTGAAACAGTCATTTTTCACACACACACACACAAAAAACATTCTCTGCTTCCAGCCTCTCAAATGTAGAGAAATCAGTAATTTTCTTTATTAGAAATCAGTATTTGCTACTTTCCGCTGTCTGATATTATGGTAAACTGAATATTTGGGGGGTTTGTGATTTGGATTGGAGAACAATGTCTCCAGCTATGGTGGCAGGGGTGGTTGTGCTGGGTATTTTCATCATTTTTTTATTAAATAGACTAATTAAATAATTTAAAAAAATAAAGAAAATACAAAAAAAAAACACTATTCATCATAAAGTATTGTAAAGTATCATATTATATTTTTAAAACAAATCAACAATATCGTTATGTTAAACAACATTAGAAATAACATCCCTGCAATCAATATTTTACTAGTGGGAATTTAGCCATAAATCTATCCCATGGCCATGTTTAGGACTGTAACATCTTTTCCTGTATAAATCCTATGAACTTTACTCTGGACGATGCTTTGTGTGCTCAGTGTAAAATCACTCTCATCATAAGCCTTTTTTTTCTTGCTGCAATCACAGAACTTTCAGTAAAAAATAAAACACATCTTTATGGGTATAGTCATTGTTATGACACCCACTGATTTGTGGACTCCTGTTCTAAAACTTCAGTTTGGCACTGTGGCTGTCACTATCTTGGGTTTTAGACCAGATGTCAAGAATGAGGGATGGCTATGGCAACTCTGTCTATATAATCTGACTTCTCTTTGTAACCAGAGGACTGGCAGCTCCGACAAAGAATGTAAGTTTAAGGTACACTATAGTGTACCCATAATTGAATTCAGAATTCAAATTGAATGCAATCTCTTCAATGAACACAGGTGCATCAAACCAAGCACCTAGGCATGCAGACTGCTTCTACAAACATTTGTTAAAGAATGGGTCGCTCTCAGGAGCTCAGTAACTTCCAGCTTGGTACCATGATAGGATGCCACCTGTGCAACAAGTCCAGCCACAAAATTTCCTCACTACTTAATATTCCACAGTCAACCTCCAAACTTTGTGACCTTCAGATTAGCTCAAGAACAGGGCGTAGAGAGCTTCATGGAATGGGTTTTCATGACTGAGCAGCTGCATCCAAGCCTTACATCACCAAGAACAATGCAAAGCATTGGATGCAGTGGTGTAAAGCACACTGCCACTGGACTCTAAAGCAATGAACATGTCTTCTCTGGAGTGACAAATCAGGCTTCTGTGTCTGACAATCTGATGGACGAGTCCAGTTTTGGTGGCTGCCATGAAAACTGTACTTGCCTGACTGCATTGTGCCAAGTGTAAAGGTTGGTGGAGGGGGATTATAGTGTGTGGTTGTTTTTCAGGAGTTGGGCAGAGCCCCTTAGTTCCTATGAAAGGAACTCTTAATGCTTCAGCATACCAAGACATTTTGGACAATTTCATGCTCCCAACTTTGTAGGAACAGTTTGGGGATGGCCCCTTCTTGTTCCAACATGAATGAACTTGAGAGGCCTTGAGTCCCTTTGGGATGAATTGCCAGACCTTCTTGATTTCCCAGTGCTCTCTCCCATTTATTTAGATAGGAGCATTGAATGACCACATGGATTATGATCTCAGATGGCTGCTGAGTTTCGGGACTAGATTCTAGAATGACTTAGCTGCCACTGACAGCCCAGTCCAGGTCACTGATTAATGCATTTTGTGTTCAATATCCATCCCCTCATTATTTCATTATTCATCTCCAGCTTTCATCCTGGCTTTAAGTGTGCTTCTGCTGACTGGAGAAGTTTTTCGTCATGAGTTCTCAGCTGAAACTAACAGGTGTCACTGAGGTTAAATAATGTTGACACAGAAGCTTTATAACTGAGCTGATAAGTGAAGCCTTTCACCTACTCAGACCTTTGTGTTATGCAAAAGGCCACCTCAGGCCACCATTAACTGAGATTGCAATTATAATACTTGATGGTAAATTAGGTTTTTGGCAGTCAATATTAAAACATATTGAACTAACCCACAGGAAAATGTCTCTGTAGTTACTCTACAGAGTAACTGGAATGACTATACAGTGCACTAAAGAAAAACAACCCATCCACAAAACTTCTGTTGGATCCTACTTTATAATAGCAGTTTTATGATGGACTTCTCTAACTATTTTCACACATTCACACTTTTCTAGACAGAGGCACATGTGAGAACACCAATGGTACCTTAGCCAGTCTTTAACCTAGCAGATGCATAGTTGTTCACTGACAGCCCAGTTACTTAAGCTCCAACTATTATGTCACCTTTCTAAAGTAAACTACAGAGAACTGAATGCGTAATGCCAGAACACAGGTTTTGTATCCTAGCAACAATAAGCGCTTGACAGAAGTGCTCTGTGAATGAGGTCGTGGGCACTTAACACTCAATATGGAAACAGCTGCCTGTGGACACAAGCCCCATCTGGAAAATAGCGAGTAACTATGACTGTTCAATAAGTGCAGCACAAGAAAAATTGCTATTGTAGTCAGTTTTTTCTCTCTGAACAAAAGTAAAACAGAAGATAAAAGAATAAAAATCTGAACAAGTACCTAAATGTTGCACAGGTTTTGTGTCACTTATTATATTTCTATTATTTTATTTATGATAGGTTTGTGTCTTTAAAGCCAGATGCTGCCTCTCAAGGTGTTTATGTCCTAATTATTCATCCATCCATCTGTCACTTTACTTCATGATCTACTTGCTGTATTTTTTCCTCTGGAAGAATTCTAATATTTATGATCTATTTCATTGCTTACTTTTGTTCTTTCATTATTTCTTGTTCAGATTAATTCCTTTATCTACTTGTTATTCTGTTCTTTATATTGCAGTTTTCTCTTCCCCTTCTAAATCTAATTACTATTTGCCACCACAATAATGTAACATCCCTGCAGGGATCAATTGCCTTTTATCTTATTATCTTTCATTTAGCATTCAAAATTGTTTTGGAAATGCAGTCAAGATTTATAGGCTCAGCCTGAATCAACACACTACAGGAGCACAAGTTTAATAAGATATCCACAGTCTGATGCTTTTGGGTATTTTCTGCATGAAGCCCCTCCTTAACGTCCCATCAATCACAGCACAGCACATAACTCCTCCACAAACCATAAATAATAAAGGATAAGCAGAGCTGGAGAGCATATTATTATTTCTAAAACAAATAAGCTCTAACAGTTTTGTTTCCGTACTCTACATTTCCTTTTAATTGATGCATTTTGTATTCTTGATACAACCCATCTTCTAATTATTCATCTCCAGCTTCCATCCTGGTTTTAAGTGTACTTTTAACTGACTGGAGAGGTTTTTAATCTTAATGCTCTCAGCTGAGACTAAATTCTGCCAGTGGCAGTAAATAATGTTGACATAAGAGCTTTATCATTGAGTTGATCTCCTCAGATCTTTGAGGTACGCATGAGCCACCTCACCTCACTAAAACTGAGACTGTAATTAAAAGACCTGATGGTAAATGAGGTTTTCTGGGGTTCATATTAAAAGATTTTAAGAAATCCAATCCACTAAACTACACCACTAAAAGACATCCCTCTAGCCCCTGCAGGTGGAGCACAGGAATGAATATGGAGAAGACTAAACACAATCAACCAGCCCACTGAAGTCCTGTTTGGTCCACTTTACAAAAACAGTTATATGACGTAATATTCAGGCGTCCACTGCCAACCTTTTCTAGACCTGCACGTAAGAAAGCAAGTGTCTGATGGGGGTTAGCCAGTATTTAACCTAACAATGAGCAGGTAAACTAAAGACCTGTTTCCTGTTCTGGGAAATATCCAACTTGATTCACCTCAAGTTTTTCAAAGTGAATGAAAACAGCAAAAAGGGTGTGGAAAATAATAAATTAAAGTTAATTATTACAGCATACTTACACATTAATTTTTTTTGGAAAGGAAAAATATAACTCATCTTTACCCTTGCAAAGGGTTGAGTATACAATGAGACACATATATACTTATAAATATATCTATGTAACTTTACTGAGGAAAAGTCCACCTATACTTGATCTTTTATGCAATTACATAGTCAGTCAATCATGTGGCAGTGTTACAATGCATAAAATCTTGCAGATACCGATCAGGAGCTTCAGATACATTCACATCTAACATCTGAACAGGAAAAACTATTATCTCTGACTTTAACTGTGACAGGCTGGTTTGGGAATTTCTGAAGCTGCTGATCTCCTGGGTTGTTCATCGCAACATCCAGTCAGCAGCAGTTCTGAAATGTCTTGTTGATGAGAGACATCAGGAACTTAGATCACAACTCTTTATAACAGTACTGAGTGAAGAGAATGCACAACACATCCAGCTATAGCAGAAGACCACATTGGGTTGAACTTCTGTGAGCAAAGAACAGAAATATGAGGCTGCAGTGGGTTCACGCTCAACAAAAGAAGACTGCTAAAGCCTGGAAATAAGGTAGTCTGATTTGATAAAAGTGTTCCAAACTGATGCTAAGATCAGTCTCAGTATGGCTGTTAGCAGGCCTTATCCACTCAAGACGGCATTTTATTATGTGAGACAGCTTGCAGTCTGTCTGTGTTAGCACTCATACTAGAGTTATTGACATCAGTCAGAAAACCAGACAATCCCTCTGTTGGAAAAAGTCTGTAAGTGTTTATAATCATTATGCTTTTGCCATGCCTAACTGCCAGTAGAGCTGCTCTGTGCTATGTCAGGTTGTGTGTCTGAAAGAATGTGTAACTTTCCCCCAGTCCTGACCTCGATGGAAGGAGCACAGTATTCTGGGAGAGAGCAACAGACTGGAAAAGATAATCATTTAGAGCATGTTTCTTTCTGTCTTATTCTGCTTGCTTCTCTTAGAAGTTATACAGTTAGTGTGCGGCAATAAGTCACAGCGAAGGAGTGCACCTTAACCTTGAACATTGTGTTTGATGCTGGGAAGTGAAGTCGGAGAAGCAGTTTGAGAAGCTGCAGAGGCACCTCTTCCTTATCTTGTTTGCAAAGTATACTGTTTGAAGTGCACCTATAAAAGACGGCCCCAACGAGCCTTTTGCATGATGTCTCACTGAAACGTGAAAGCTCCCGTGCACGTAAATAAATCTTTCATTATTCTTTGTTCTGAGTGCTGTGTGTTTCCTGGACTTTGATCATTTTCATAACACCCTCCAAGAATTTAATACTCTGCAGATGTTGACCATAGTTTTTACCTGACTGCCAAGTTCCTGACAGACCAGAATCCAGACAGGTTATACTACAGTATATTTCTAAGTAACTAGGCAGCTCATTCTCTTCATCATGAGAATACTTACTTTAAAGAGAACACATTTTGGGGTCAACTTGAAAGAAAGGCAGATGTAAAATGTAAAAGTGAGGCCAGGGGTCAAATGTGACTTAATATTTGGATGCAAACTATAATGTGATATTTAGAATCCCCATATAGCATTCCCTATATGCCTATATGTTATCAATACAAAAATTGGCAGTAAGAAGCATAGTTTTAAAAAGCTCTATATAGCATTATTATCACTTTGACCTTCAGATCAGTATACTGACCTTGAAGGAGAGGTCAGAGGTCAAATGTGACATGGTATTTTAAATCTTTA